>JAEIFU010000515.1:0-123832 GCA_018904235.1 Lordiphosa stackelbergi
ATAATGTATGAGCAATTTTTTCACAAGTTTGAGCCTAGCCGTGCCCATTTAAAGCAAAATTTTGTACAGTTGCATGTTCATATGATTTTTTATCTATACATATTCAGTATGTCAAGAAAATGTTTTGAAACGGGAAAAAATGCACAATTTTCACTTATTTTCCAAATATAAGAGGGCTTTCTCTATATGGTGAAATTATGTTATTATTTTATTCTGATGTGATCGTTCTTAGAACTAGTATGCGAAAAAATAGTCAAATAATGACAGTTTTAATAATTTTAAATATATAAAAAAATAAATACGCTATTTTAAAGTATCAAGAAAGTGTTTTGACGAAACGTCACAACTCGTATATTTTCAGTACAGATAGAAAATATAATATTATCTCTAAGCTATTTTGTCAAGCTATTTTTACCGCTAATCCCATTAGTGGCCGTGTGTGGCGCAGCGGTTAGTGCGCTGGACTGCTGGGCGGGAGATCGTGGGTTCGATCCCGCCTCGGAAAACCTGATAAAAAAAAGTTTCTTAAGAAATAGCTTTTACACATCCGGTTACCTTCACCAGCTTTGGCGCAAGCTGTGA
The DNA here is from genome assembly GCA_018904235.1 of Lordiphosa stackelbergi. NCBI lineage: Eukaryota > Metazoa > Arthropoda > Insecta > Diptera > Drosophilidae > Lordiphosa > Lordiphosa stackelbergi. The sequence goes on from JAEIFU010000515.1 coordinate 583, forward strand.
AGTAACTAGCCGTGAGAAGGCAAGTTCTCAAACTTTGCCGTTCGGATTCTGCGTTAAACTGTAGGTTCCTTTCTCTTGTGTAAAAAATTTAAAGCACACACGCCAAGAGATTGAGAAAAGCTTGGCTTGGCCCCTTTGGGGCTGTTAGCCAATTTTACATTCTACAATCTTATTAGTTCAGACTGCCTCTCAATCTCAGAAAATGCCCTGCTTACCGCTCGTTGGGCTTTGCCGATAATGTCAATATTATCGGCATATGCGAGTAGCATTAGACTTTTAGAAGAAATGCTCCCGTTCTGTTAGCATGTGGGCACTCTATCAGTATATTAAAGAAGATAATGTATCGCTATTCTTAAACCTCTTTTGGTATCAAAAGATTCGGAGAGGTTCTTTCCTATTTTGACGGCGCTTTGCGTACATATCAACGTTATCATGCAAAGTCGCATGTACTTTGGTGGTATACCAAAAGTAGACAGTGCTTCAAAGATCCTTGACCTTATCGATTTGTCAAAGGCTGCTTTATAATCAACAAAAAGAGAGTATATTTTGTAGGTCTTCTCCAGAATTTGTCGTAATGTGAATATCAGGTCTGTGGTGGATTTACCAGGTCCAGTCACACTGAAAAGGTCCAATCCAATAAGCGGTTTTTGACGTTAACAAATAATGCGCGACAGAACCCCACACGCAATGGGAAGGAGACTGATCCTGCGGTAGTTGGAAACTGCAGGGACTTTTATTTTACAGATTGGGCAAGGAACACTTAGATTCCAATCATCGGGCATGCTTTCGACAACCCATATACGGCAGAGAAGTTAGTGCATGCACCTTACCAATTCAATGTCTCCAGCCTTGAACAATTCAGCGGACAGCTCGTCAGCGCCTGGTGACTTGTTGTTCTTTAGCCTTCGTATGGCTAAACAGACTTACTGTTGGGTCGGCGGGTCTATCACTATGTTGTCGATTGGTGGCATCGCAACTTCTCTAGAGTAGGCATCATGTTCGTCATCACCTCCCAGTAGGTTGGAGAAGTAAATACTCTATTTGTTAAGCGCCACTTGCGGATCTGTGACCAGATTCCCGTGATCGCCTTTGCATTGTGCTACTATGGGCGTAAAACCTTGTTAATTGCTTAATTTTTTGGTAAAATTTTCGAGTCTCACTCATGCCGAATAACCTCACGACTTCCTCACGCATGCGCCTTTCCAATTGTTTTGTTCTTAATATTACCGCTGTCAAACACGGTAATGGGTAATATTGAATGTTTGTAAGCTGATCTGCCAACTTTAGGCAAAGTCGCTAACCGTTGAAACAAGCTTTTTCAAGTGTATCAGAACTTCGGCACAGACGAAGTTAGCTTTGCCTTTCTCGTTTCTTCTAAAAAGCCACTTCTCCTCTTTCCTTTTAACCCGGTATAGGGCTATAATATCCCGAGATTGTTCCGACTGCAAAGTTCTCCTGTAGCCAGCATATTTCTCTGCAGAAGCGTCGGCACCCCTCATTGTACCAAGACCGCCTTCGAGGGGACTCGGAAAAACCGAGTATCTCCTTGGCAGCCGTACTCATGGAGTGTGATATACGATTCCACTGTTTCCACTGAGCAGTTGGGCAAGTTTAGCTGTGTAGGCTTCAGAGGTCCTTTTTGATTGTAGTTTTTCGACGTATAGCTTTCGACGTGTGCCAGAAGTCTATTAGCCTCTCTCCGTTACATATTAAAGTATTTTGCCTTAAGTCTGCGAGCGGCTAGCCGCTCGTCAACTGGTGTGAAGCTGATGTCAGAGTGGATCAGTCTATCACTCACTGCAAAGCCGCACGCAAACTCGTGCTTAGAAGCATGCCCGCTGTTACAGATCTCTCAGGGGGATGTTTTCTGATTTGTTTCCTCTCTTGGTGGTTTTATCAACTTGCTCCCTTATCCAATCCATCGCATTTCCTCAGGTACGGTAACGTCCGATGAAAATTTATTTATGTTGCAGCAGTTTTCATTGGTGGAGATATTTTACGGTGATGGGTACCCTATATATTGTACCCTGTAGGGAACAGCGAGTCGCCTCTCAGGTTAGCCAGCAGCGTTGCGAATGCATCGCTCTGTTACAGCTGGTCACCAGGAGTTGTGACTTGAGACGCAGTAAGCCAGGATCATGCTGAGTTCGGCAAGTTGAACCGATCAGAAGCTTTATCTGACTACATACGCCCCCATTAGATCAAGAAGATCTATGCACAGAAGTTCTGATATCACTATCGATATTTTCGATGGAGTTCACAATCGATGTTCAATAGACAGGAGTTTTCTTTATACTATTTTCAATGTGTAAAGATTTTCGAACAACATGGCTCAAAAAATTCAGTATATTTAATAGAGAATTTATCAAAAATCCCATATCAGATATTATAAGGTTTGATGGCCTCGCCAAGGCTTTAAAAGTTCCAATTTCCACCTAAATAAATCTTTGAACTGTCAATGCGGCAGAGACATTTACAAAAGTGTCGAACAAATAAATTAAGTATTTCATGTTAAAATATATCGCTCACTTTCTTCAATACTGGCATAACTCAAAAAATACGATTTTTGACTTAATGATGCAGAAATACTCGCTGTATTGTGTACTATTTTTTGTAAAAATTTTAGTATTGATATATCTTTTACTTTCCATGTGATATAAATTTATGTCTCATTATAATTTTACAGGTTTATTTTCATGTTAATGCAAGAACGTCATATCTCAGTTGTCCTGCAGTCGATATTGAGCAAACATACATCGGCTTTCAGTTAAATCATCATATTTTCATGTTTTATCAATAAGCATTCTAAATTTATAATATTTTAATTAATTAACTCGAAACTAAAAGAACCATATTTTCTGAGTTAAAAACATTGAGAACTTTAAACGTGTTTTTCTCAAAATGAATTATTTTGAGTTATGCCAGTATTAAAGTAAGTGTGCGATTTGTTCTATGATGTAACTACACTGGACTTAGAATCCTTCGAATCGAGTTCAAATCTTGGTAGAACCATTAGATTTTTTTTTGTTTAATATAAATTTTTAATAATCAGTTTAACGCCAAATCCGAATCGTCCGGAAAAGTTCGAGAATTCGCTTTTTCATGGCTAGATTACTCTACAGCTGGCGGCAATAGCTGGTGAAGGTGAACGTATGTGTAAAAGCTATTTATCTAAAGGAAGAAAAAAAACTTTTATTATTAGATGTTCAGAGGCGGGATCGAACCCACGAACTCCCTCAAAATTTTTGTCTGCCTACTATAACATGCCAAGGCAGCTCAAAGACAAATTAAGAGAATATTGGATCTTTTAAAGCCTTGGCGAGGCCATCAAACCTCAAAATATCTGATTTTGGATTTTTGATAAATTCATGAAAAAATGTACTGATTTTTTTTGAGCAATGTTGTGCAAAGAACTAGAAAAATTTTAAGTTTCATATAAGGCAGATACGGTCTAATGTTCAAGCTACTATCGATGCCCACTATCAATGATTTCACATCAGTTGAAGTCCACATCTCAGAAATTATTTAGGCTGTGATATGATGGTATTGAAAATTGGTCTGTAGGTTTACACTGTGAGTATTAGACATTTAAAATTTCTCAGAAATTATTTAAGCTATGAACCGGAAATTTGAAGTGCGGTGTAGCCAGTTCAAACTCTCATAAGAATCATATCCATTCAGAGCAAATCACCCGGGTATACAACTAATTAAAAAATAAAATTTTAAAGGTAGAGAAGAGATTAAATAAGATCTTACCCATCTTGACTATTATGGAAAGCAAGCACTATGGAGGGACTGGAATACGCATTGCTAGTTACCCAAGTGCAATGTACTGCAAACATCATCAATATCATTAAAACTGCCAATATGACAATACTCTTTAAGTTTGAGCTTATTCCATTGTCATGAGCGGGATCGTGTTTGGTTCGGTGCTTTAATTTCCCGGCCTGTAAATATAAAAAGAAACAGTTGAAAATCATTTCTTTTGATTTTATTGAATGGTAGCACGCCACTTAGTTAAGGGTATCAGAAAAATTTTTGTAACCCATATTTTTTGACCCATATTTCTTGAGAACTATTTAACCGATTTTGATAATTTTTATTCGGTGAAAGCTAACACCCAAATGCATCAAATCCATGTTTGAAATCTATCAAAAGTAATTTTTATTTCATCGAAAACAGTTGTCAAAGTTTTAAATGCGATTATCCAGAAACCACTTTTTCCAAAATGGTTGCAAAAGATTAAAGAGTAACTGTTGACCGATTTTCAAATTCTTTTTATATCCATGGAGAGAGTGTATTAAAATTGTCCGGATGTTTGTAACGCACAGAAGGAAGCATCTTTGACCACATAAAATATATATATTCTTGATCAACATGACTAACTGAGTAGATACATATAGCCATGTCCGTCTGTTTCTATGCTATTTCCTCCGTCAGTTTTCGAAGTCTTTTGGTACAAATACGCTGCACTTTTTTCGGAACCGGCCGGATCGGATGACTATAACATATAGCTGACATAGGAACGATAGGTTGAAAAAGTAGTTTTATATAGTGTAGCTGCCATACAAAAGATAGATCCGAAAAAACTATTAAGTATGAAAAACTTTTTTGTTTTAAAAGCCATCGCTCCCAAACTCATTAATGATCAATATTATATGCTAACACACAATTCTGTCAAGTTTAATCCTAATCTAAATACTATAGCATATAGCTGGCGTAGGAACGATCGGTCGAAAAAATAGTTCTAGTGAAAAAACTTTTGTTTTCAACGTCTTTATACTAGGGTTGTCGAAAATTTCAAAAATATCTATATCGATATTTTTGGCGATATTGAAAAAGTATCATTTCGATATAAATATATTGGTGTCAAAAACATCGATATTATCGATATTTTCGATATTTTTCAATAAAAGCCCGGATCTTAACAATGAACAGGTCTATTGAGGTAATTGAGGCGTCATTTGACGCGTAATAAGAACTACAATCTGACTGCGCAAAAAAATATAGATTTATCTGCAATCCAGAACTGAATAGGGTCCCGTTCCAGGGCAAACAACGGTAAATTCCAATTGTCTCCAATAATTTATTCTCCTGTCCTGGTGGATGTTGAGATATCATGGCAGTATTGTGATCAGCGAAGAGCGATCCTTCAAAAATTACATCTTCAGATGTCACACACTTGTGTTAACAACGGAGAACAATATGTCCGTGACTATAGGCAACTGCCACTGTTTGACGATAGTCGTCATGCTGCAATCATGTTATTCTTTACTGTTTTTAAAAATGAGCTGCAATTCAGCCAAGCATCTCCATGCTTTGCGATTAAATGCGCCTTTATGTTTGTTGAGTTACCATGGTCCTTACAATTTTTTGCACAGTTTACAGTTAATAAAACAACTTTTAAAAATTGTGCCTTACATATTCAGAGCACAAGAAACAGTTATTAGCAGCATTGTGACTGAAGGCTAAAACAAAAATATCCCCGAAAAATATCACCAAAAAATATTCGATATCCGATATATCGCCTCCGAAAAATATTCGATAATGATATTCTAAATTTTGGGCAAAAATATCGATATTTCGATATATCGATAATATTTTCGACAACCCTACTTTATACTTTCCTGTTATGAATATTATCTGCTTCAACCAGAGATTAAAACCGAAACGAATAATGGTTTAGATTACGGTTACTATTTTGGCCGATCGTTTTTTTCCGGTTACGGTGATATTACGGTTGTCGAATATCGGTTGCGGTACTGGTTACGGTTATTAACCTCATTCTGTTTCGGGTTGGGTTACGGTTATTAGTATAAAATATCAATTTGACAATTCATTCAGATAAAAGTGGGGATTCATAAATGGGGATTCATATAAATTCTACTCCTGAAAATAAAAGCTCCGAACTTATTTGTGTGGGTGGTACAATACCACTGGTACTGCTAGCAAAACTTTTGATAATTGAAAAAGATCATGAAATATTGTTTCATTTTTCCCACCGTTCCAATATGTGCACTCTTCTGCCAAGCCATATTTTTTCTTTTAGAAACATATATAATGAAGACGTCCGATTATTTTTAATTATAACTGTTGGAAACTTCCGACCAACTTGGAATTGGACTGTTTTCCCCTGATAATTTAATTAAATTATAGTTATCCAACAATTTAATACAGTTAATTTTCTGCTCGGCAGACAAAGACACATTGAGCGTGTTCAGCAGCATAAATCGATGATAGAAAATCGACTATTTTTGTTAGATTGTGCGCAATCATGTTTGCTATTTTTCGTGATTGTGTTAGATGTGAATCCATGATCAGTCGTGTTTTCATGCTAACGAGAGCCGAACACTTGATTGTGTGAGTCAGTGTTCACCAACACAGGCACAGTTGTCCTCTTCATTCAACCGGCACTAATGTAAAGCAGGGTTCCCCAAGAAAAGAGCGCGAAAATGTGACTATGGCTCTCTCTAACACACAGTGAAGCAGGACTTCGGCAAGCATTCGGTGTAAATTGGCGAGTATGCTAGAGCTATGGCTGGGGAACTCTGATGAAAAGTATATAACAGCAGTGGGCAGCCTCATAGCCCTTCTTACCCGCGCAACCAGGCCCGTTATTTTTCTATTTCCACGACGCAATTAAAATTACAACAAACACACGCTGCATCGCGATGATCGAAAGCAAATGAGAAAAATAAGAATGTTGTTGTACCCTTTCCGTTATTTCTGCTGCCCACCTCTGGTATATAACATTACATTGAGACGTGCTCCAAATGATGAAGAAAGAAGAAAAATGTGGTCGCTTACACAATATAGTAAAATTTTCAAAAGGCATTTTAAAGATTGTGACTTTAATTTACGGAAGGCGATAAAAATAGTCGCATGCATATACTTTATGTTTCTAAATCGGAGGGTGCTTTGATTTTTGTTTTGTTCTCTCTCTCGATTTTAGCAAAAGCTGTAAGCACTCGATAAACTCTGAATGCCATACCCTATATAGTTGTATCCATGGTGGAATTATACCAGGTGAAGTCATTAAAGTAGGCTGCCACTTTTTGGGGTACCAGTTGAATGGTGAAAAATACTCACTAGCAAAGGGGATGTCAATGTGCTCTCACATGTTCCTATCAACTGGTACCTCTCTCGCATGGTGAATTCCTGACGACTCTACCTTGTTAATTATACCATGGTTGTATCATGTGTGAATCTAACAAAGAAATATTTTTAATGAATTGCTTGTTTATGATTTGTTATCGATATCACACAGCTGTCAGAAGTAAACAAACAAGCAATTTAGAGAAGGCAAATGCAAAATGAACGTGGAAACCTCTTTGTTTTTAATAAATGAAATGGCAGAGTACGTGGTAGCTCACAGAAACTCGTGCAAGGCTCTGAAGGCTCTACTGGTTGTTGCGGAGGAGGAGGGACCGTTGAAAAGCCGCCACTCCAAAAAGGAGAAACCCTGCGTACGCGTAGTAACCACCTCATCTAGGTACATGGACACCTCAACACAGTTTGTCAAGGCACTACCATTTAGCTCCTCCCAGAGAAGAGCTTGATAGGGATGCCCATATCCTCATACAAGATAATCACAAGGAATGAAACCCGGCGCCTGGTTACGGAACGATGGAATAACCTTTCAGCTTGCTCTGTAGCGGGACCCCACGTGGTCCTCGTCTAACCTGAAACTGAAAACATCTTGATTCTGGTCTGGGCCCTAACGGGTCACTGTCACTTATGGGCAGGCATACAGCACGCTTGGGCGTCGCTCACAACGATTTCTTTAGAAGAACAGGAGGAGACATTACTTCCATTGCCCTGCTCTAAGTAGAAGGAAACTCAAAACTATTGATCACACTACTAGTTGGAAGAGACCAAACATATAGAAAGAAAAAAAATTAAGAATTATTTCATGATGTCCCGTGCATCGTTAAGGACTCATAGCTAGAGATAGGCTCGCGACGGGATTACAGCGGGACCCAAGGGAAGTAGGGGATCAGGCGCGACGAAATTGAATTAAAATTTGTTCGTCGGGATCGGGACGGGACAGCCGTGGTCGGTATCGTGGCTGGGCGAGAACGAATTGTCCTTATTCGCCCATCTCTGCTTTTAACCCATTGCCACTCTGTTAAAATTTCCATTATCAGACCCTTCTTTGCGTGGATTGGAGTCCTTCTTGATGGTAAATGTATGATTTGACAAAGGAAAAAGATTTGGCCATTGGATATTCGATTTTATGTGCATATTCTCGCCGGGACCGGGCTTACAATGGCTAAACAAAGACTAACAAAGTCTTAAGGAAAATTAAAGGGGAATTCCAGGAGCAGTTAGTGCTAGTGACTACGGTCATAAGTATTTAGTAGTCAGTATTTAATTATATTACGATGTTTCTTGTCAAAAATTTAATCCTTCCGCCAACAAAAATATATCGATAACTTTGTTGCCTAAAAATTCTATCAAACTCGTTCACCAGCAGACTAACACTTTTCTTTTGATTGATGATTTTTGTTAGATGATTGGTGTATGCTGGTGAACACGCCCATTATGTCTCGGATCAAGAAATATTGCACATAGGTAAGCATCATTCTCGAACAGACTTGGATCCCTAAATTCGAATTTGTAAGACTATAGTTTGGTCAAAGCCAAATGATTTTTGATTTCAAATTAACATGAAATCCAGATAGAACCTAAGGTTACAGAAAAAATTAGAATTAGCTGATGCCAAATTTGAGCCGAAGTCGCACATTTTTTAATCGGCCAAACTAGCCAGCATCCAGTGTAATATCACAACATATGTATATGGGAAGATGAGAAGGGTAAAGATTTTGGTTAGTTGCACTCAGAGTGGGCCTTATTCGATGGAAATTTTTAGTAAGTTGGTTAGTCAACTAAAATTTTAGTTGATTAAACTCAACTTGATTAAATTTAACTATAACTCAACTTGACTAAAATCAACTTGATTAAATTTATCTCTAACTCAACTAGACTAAAATCAACTGGATTTTTAACTAAAGTTAAATTTAGTTGATTGAATTCAACTAAGTTGAAAATGTCAATCAAAGTTACATTTTTAACTATTTTTTATTTACAAATCAATGTTCATTTTGATTTAAGTAATAATGGAAACCAACAATCAAAACAAAACTAGCTTCGAACATTTTTATAACATAAGCAACGTTCAAGCTGAAATAAGTGTTGTTGCTGCATTGACTCATCCGCGCTTCAAACAAACCTGGTTTGGATGCATAGATTCTCAAAAACAACCACATTGCTTGGGACTACTCAAAACGGCTATTGCTCAAGGATTGAAACCGACGGGGTTAAGCATGGTCAAAATTATGGCAATGTAGTTGTGTATGGAAATTTGTGGTCTTGAAAAGCAGTTTCTTAAGCATTTAGCGGCTTTGTTACCATGGAGATCTGTTAGCTGTGAATTGCGCTTATGCATGATGTTCCACTTGGTTGAAGGTAAAGTTTACTTAGCATTATAGCGTTTTCTGATCCCCTTTGGTATTTTTCCGCGATTTAATTATTTGTCAGTAAATGCAAGCGGATTATAACATTCTTTATGAGCTTCACTATGTTGTGAATCATTGGTCATCAATGGTATTAACCGCTGTTTAATATTGCCATAATCATGATTATATATGGGACATCCCATATCAACTCGCCCACCTCATTTTTTTTTATTTCCAAAAAATTATTAATGGCTATTATTTTGAAGTACTATACATATATGAAAATACCCCAAAAAGTTTTTCCCCAACCGTCAATAGTTCTTAGGATAAATCGGAAACACAAAAAATTGAAAAAAAAAATCATAACTTTTGCGAGACTGCAACCAAAGCCATCGAAAGTATTTTTTCCTTTAAAAAAATCAGTATTTTGTATTTTTCTCCGCGAGGGTCAATCTGTATTTGATCCGAATATTTTTTCTCAGAAAGAGCATATTTTTATGTACATTTCACAATTTATTTCAAGATGGAAGACAGCCTGAGAGCGCGGAAATAATTTTTTTTTTGTGATTAATTTTTTTTCGGTTTGACTGTTTTTCCTAATACTATGTCATAAAAAAATGAACAATTAATCAAATTTCTGTTAAAATTTTTTCACCGAGCTTTATAGCTTTATAGTTTTATAACTTATATTACCAATGTAAATAATCCAAATTCTGACCAAAGAAATCTTTTTGGGGAATTTTCATATATGTATAGTACTTCAAAATAATAGCCATTAATAATTTTTTGGAAATAAAAAAAACGAGAAAGGCAAAGCTAACTTCGTCTGTACCGAAGTTTTGATACACTTGAAATAGCTTGTCTCAACGGTTAGCGACTTCGACCAAACTTCGCAGATCAGCTTAAAAACATTACATATTACCCATGACCGTGTTTGAGAGCAGTTATATTGAGAGCAAAACAGTTTTTCTCACTAAAATTCATTTTTCGACCGAACATTTGTATGGCAGCTACAAGAAGTAGTAATCCGATCCGGTCGGTTCCGACATATTAGCAGCGTGCAGTAAAAAGAAGACTCTGTGCAAAGTTTCAGCTCGATAGCTCCAAAACTGAGGGACTAGTTCGCGTAGAAACAGACAGACGGACAGACGGACGGACAAAGCTTAATCGACTCAGCTCGTCATGCTGATCAAGAATATATATACTTTATGTGGTCGGAGATGATTCCTTCTATGCGTTGCACACTTCTGGGCAAAATTATAATACACTTTTCAAGTGTATAAAAATGGGGTGGCCGCGTTGATATGGAATGTCCCATATGTAATTGTGTGTGGTCATGTGTGGCCTTGAAAAGCACTTTCTTAAGCATTTAACAACTTTGTTACCATGGCGATCCATTATCCATGAATTGTGCTTATACATTGATCCTGGCATGATTTTCCGCTTTATTGGCATTAACGCTTTTCATTCTTTCTGTTTTTCAGCCTTTTTGGCATTCTTTTCGCGGTTTATAAAGTCGTTTAAATAACTCACCTACCACAAAGTCTGTAACTAATATCGTATTACAGTTTGCTTAGCTAAAAATCATTTACTAGTAAAATCAACTTTGCAATAATTGAATTTAGTCAAGGTAAATATTCAATCAAGTTGAATTTATTCAAGTTCATTTTTTAGTCATGAATAAACTTTAATCATTCTAAATGTTGAATTTTAGTCATGAATAAATTTCATTCATTTTAAAAAGTTAAGTTTATCAGCTATTAGTATCCAACTTTCAATCAAGTTAAAAAAATCCCCGCTCTGGCTCCACTCAATCTTTCTTGTTCGCTCTCTTTTCTTTGTGGCCGTCAGCAATAGTGTGGCCGGCGCAATGTATGCATGTAAAATGTTCATTGTGCATACATCAAGTTTGCTTCAGAGCTGGCCATGCATAACTGAGTGTCAGAGAGAGAAGAGCTTATTTTTCTGTCCTCTCCATTTGGCTTGCCAAGGTCTAGACCAGAGCCGCCCAGCCATAGCTACCAGGGGCCGAAGTCACTCATGATTTTATGCAAACGCGAACTTATGGTTGTGTGAATGGGTGTACACTAAATTGCATGAAAGCTGCAGGCTGTAGTCTGGAGAGAGCTCACTAACACAAGCACACTTTTTAGTGCTCTACATTATCCCAGTACTGTCGCCTCACTCTGGCGATATATGGCGATATCGCATATTTATCGCATTCTCATCTCCCTTCGGGAAGAAATGTGTCACTCTGCGACACTTCTTGAAGGAGAGAAAGCGTTTCTTCTGGGAGATACGAAAAAGTCTCTTCTCAGGGATAAGAAAGCGATTCACACAAAAAAATGAATATTTCTGCGCGCTGCGCTCTCTGCTTGCCTGTTCCGATGAACAACGAATTAAACAAACTTATACTTAATTACATGAAAAACTTTTACTTACTCTGAGGCGATTCGAACTCGGTTCCCTTGGACTGAAATCACGATGGGACTGACGTTTTAGACGACTGCGCCACGCTGTGCGTCTAAGACGAGGCAACTAAAAGGTTACTTGTATTGAATCTATTTGAAAGCATTCACCCCTAAATGAATGCTTGTAATTCTCAAGCTCTTATTTATCACTCTGCCTATATATATAGGGCAATAGAAATTTATGCCACATATCGCCAATTTATCCCTTTTATGTTAAAAATGCGAAACCTTGTGTGTTTTGTTTTTGTAAATCGCCAAACTATCATCAGACTCTCATCTCAAACTATCGCCAAACTCACTCTTTGAAGAGGGAGATAAGAAACCCGACAAAATGTTTGCAGGGATTTTACGTTTATCGAAATGTTTACTAGTATTGGAAAAACGAAATTAACCCTTATATTTGTTTCTCTTTGGGTTTTGATAACCCTTTATGGCAATAAAGGTTATAGACTTACGGGTCTAAAAAAAATTTGTTTTTTTGGTTACGGTTTCGGTTACAAATTTAAAAGGGTTTTTAGCGGTTTAGGGTTAGGATTTCGGTTACTGTTTAAATCTCTGGCTTCAACATTATTTTGGATCAAAATCGGATGAATATATCGTATAGTTACCATATAAAAAACTGGCAGGCATACATCATGCTCCAAGGGTATATAAACTTCGGTCAAGCCGAAGTTAGCTTCCCTCTATTTTTTTTAATTACTCCTAATACCCACCATTCTGGTGTGAACTAGGATATTGACCGATCCAAAATATCCTAGTTCACACCAGAATTACATCATTTCTTACCAAAACCTCGTTTTCATTTTCACTCTCAGTCAATCCGTTTTCAAAATGGTTAATAATGCTCCCAAAAAGAGGTATGTTTACTTAATTGTGAATATAGCGTTTATTTTTCATCCGATTTTGATGACCAAGGGCAAAAAATGTTCGTAAGAGATTACCCCATCCTGTCAATATCTGAGACTTGAGCACTTTTTATGGTAAAGCTTGGTATGGAGATACCCGCGAAATGAAAAAGTCCATATAACAAAAATGATTTCGCACGGATTTCGCAGGTTGCAGTTTCGTGAGTTGGTATGGAGTTCACGCGCGAAATTGTCATATCGATAACACAGCGTTGCCACCCAACGTCAATGTGTCACGCGATAGTCACGCGATGAGTGATGATTTCGAAGGTGTGAAATATATGTAAAATATATTTTTCGTCTCTACATATACACACATGTGGCGGGTGTCACACATATACTTACAAGTGTTGTGGCGCGGTATTTTAAATTGACTAAAAATATAATACAAACGCATTAAAATGGCAGAACAACTTTTTAATGGAGGAGAAGGTGGCCCTAGGTAATTTAATAAAAGAGAAATCTGTTTTGCGGAAGCTCATCCATAAACAGCATTATGATAGCAGCTTGACATAAATTATCTCAGAAAGTATAGTTGACTGCCTTTGGAAAGGAAGGTAATTACAGTATTTATTGAGTTTAAATATGTATTTCACTATGTTTGTTTTGTTGTACTTTGCTGGAGTGATAAGCACGCCATGAGTGAAAGCGATGGAGGTGTACCAATCGCAACTTAAGGAGGCAACGATGTGAAGTGAGGTCCATGTTGTTTTTGCCTAACTTATGCCACGAGAACCTTAACTCCTCCTACGAGATTGCAGATGATGAGTAATGTCATGGCGCAGTCAATTCAGTTTCCCCTTCCCTAGTCTTGTCCATAAAGCATTAAATGCCTATTGGAGCAAATTATTGAAAAATTCAAATAAAGTAAGAATTAACCTAACACTGTCGATCCCTAGGAGCCTTCAGTACCGCTTATTTCAAATCACATATAGCTATTGTAGCAACTATTGCATCATTGGAGGCCACCAAAACTATTCGCTGTTTATTCATTTGAATTTTCCCGCCAAGTTAAATTTGAAAACAAATCAACTAGAGATGAGCGTCTTATTTCGCACTTGCTATCGACGAAATAATGTGCAGAGATTTCGCACACTTTTCGCAAGTATCTCTAACCAAGCTTAAGGTTGAAAAAAACTTAATGAAAGGCAGCAAAAAATTACAAATTATCAAAATTTTTTTCAAAAATCCAACTTTGAAGTGCCATAACTTCGTCATTTATGATTGGATTTTAAACAGCTGTAGTTTGTTTGAGAAATAATTTTATTATCTTTAATTTTTGTTCCAGTTTATACATATCGGTGGACTAAAACCAGGGATAATGGCATTTTAGTAGACCTACTATTTTTCAAAACACTAAAAGCGATATCTCAAGAACCGTTCCACTTTTGACATATCTGAGAGCAGATTTGAATTCAGCGTGAAATTTTACATTAGGACCAAAAGTGCCGGATACAAAAACTTTTGAAATTTTGTGACATAGTGTAATTATAGTCTGTAGTTTTTGTGTAATTTAATTTTTGTAGATCTTTAAAAACTGACACCTGAAGGTACCCTTAAATAATTATAGTCTGTAAAAATCAAAATAAAGAATTTATACGTTCTTGTATTTATTATACACTTGAAAAGTGTATTATAATTTTGCCCAGAAGTGTGCAACGCATAGAAGGAATCATCTCCGACCACATAAAGTATATATATTCTTGATCAGCATGACGAGCTGAGTCGATTAAGCTTTGTCCGTCCGTCTGTCCGTCTGTCTGTTTCTACGCGAACTAGTCCCTCAGTTTTGGAGCTATCGAGCTGAAACTTTGCACAGAGTCTTCTTTTTACTGCACGCTGCTAATATGTCGGAACCGACCGGATCGGATAACTACTTCTTGTAGCTGCCATACAAATGTTCGGTCGGAAAATGGATTTTAGTGAGAAAAACTGTTTTGCTCTCAATATAACTGCTCTCAAACACGGTCATGGGTAATATGTAATGTTTTTAAGCTGATCTGCGAAGTTTGGTCGAAGTCGCTAACCGTTGAGACAAGCTATTTCAAGTGTATCAAAACTTCGGTACAGACGAAGTTAGCTTTGCCTTTCTCGTTTTTTTGTTTGCTTCGCATTTTGTTTTAGCCAAACTTCAAAATATATTAGTAGATATAGCCATTTTAGGTTTGCAATGTCTTTTCTAAAGCGAGTCATTTACAAACTTAAGGCTTGGCAATAAAATAGTTTTTTCCAATATTCTTCAGGCCAGATAATACCACGTTTACTTATTATTTTTTTCTTCTGTTTATCAATCTTTAAATAAATTTATAACCACTTTTCTCGTGCGATTTAGGTTTATGGTCGATATTTGTGAGTCAAAAAAATGTTAATCTTAAGCTATAAAAAGTATAAAAATAGAGGGAAGCTAACTTCCTCAAAATTTTAATGAAACCTCTCCAATGGTATAAAAAGAAAATATTGTAACACATTGTAATGACCAGTGCTGTAATTTAAAAGGTGTAAATGGTAAAACGGTTTGCACTATAATAAAAAACCAAATAAAACTAATTTGAACGAGGTGTTAGATTTGCTCTTCCTTAAGGGGGGAAATCTAAGTAGCTCAAAAAAAAAAGTGATTTTCAGAATTTTTTTTTGGCCAAGTGGAAGGGCCAATCGAAAATTTGTGAATAAGGTGTTATAGTGTGATACATTTACTCGAAATGGTTTTCGATTATTTTGTATCAAAAACAAAATTCCGGTCGTGTATCATATTTCCGTAGACCCTATTTTTCCTTGGCCGGCCACATAACTGAAGAAAATCTTAACCGATCGATCTGAAATTTTGTCAGTAAATCGGAAATACCTATGGCTATCGTTCATTCTCCTTCCGAGCTGCTTTTAAGTCAAGGCGAGCCTTTTTTGCTCCATCGCTCAATGATAGCTCAGCTTTATTAATGCGGTACTGGTCCACTTCCTGGCAAAACTTGAAACTTTTCGAGCCGATTGTCAAGTCCATGACATCAAAAGTTCTCAAAATTGATATAAGCCCATCGTTAAAAACACTTGTTGCAATATCTAAAAATTTTTTTGCCAGAATTCATCGATTTGGAGCCATTGCTCACACTGTCGAGTTAAAAAAAAAAATGTTGACACTTAGAAACTTTTGGCGGATTAAATTTTTTGGTATGTTATTTTTAAGATCCTAAAGCATTATTTAAGCAAAAAAAAAATGTTTGTTTTTCAAAAAATTCTACTTAGATGTCTCCCCTTAATTTATTTATTTATTTAAATATTAGCTATAATACATTAGCAGTTTAATAATACTATAACTAATAGAGAAATAGAGTGCGAGTAACTAGACCTTAGACCACCCCTTAATTTAGAAATTTCATATATTGGGTGATACGCTTTCTTGCTCAATTGACGTGCAACAGGAAATACCAAAACCGTCCTTTCGTTTAAACCAAGGCTGCAAACCGGACCATGAACCGAACCCCTAAAATTTTTGACTCCTCGAACCTGAACCCGAACCGGACCACTTTTTCTAAAAATTAGGTTCGGTTCACAAAATTAAATGGTTTTTTTAAAGACATGAACAGGGAAATATTGGAAATCTATAGAAATTTTATTAAAACGATTGTGCTTTGAATTAAGCTTGCATGACTTTTTTATATAAATTATTTACTAGATAATTTGGAAGGAAACCGTTTGAATGAAATCGACACTGCTTTGAACAATGAACATAAGGTTAAATTCGATTAATCTAAGCCATTTGACCTAGTAACCGAGCATACTTGTTTAACTTCACATACGTACATTAGACCGGGCTTTTTTCCATACGATTTTCCAAATGTTAAGATCTTTGCACAACATGGATCAAAAAATTAAGTATATTTTATAGAGAATTTATCAAAACTATAAAATCAGATATTTTGAGGTTTGATGGCCTCTCCAAGGTTTTAAGACTTCCGATATCCCCTATCTATAACCGTCGACAAAAGCAAATATGGTTTGGGCAGAAAAATTACGTATTAAATGACAACTTCATAGCGAAAGAGAAATGCAACTAAGAAGAATGCAACGTTAATGAAGGTTGCTCATGTGAATCAAAAGCTTGATTTGCACGATGACGAAGATAGCTCAATAAATTTCCTGAGGACTCTATAATTACAGTTCGTTGTGCTGCACACACCTTAAATGTAGTACTTAACTATTTTTATACACTTGAAAAGTGTATTATAATTTTGCCCAAAAGTTTGCAACGCATAGAAGGAATCATCTCCGACCACATAAAGTATATATATTCTTGATCAGCATGACGAGCGGAGTCGATTAAGCTTTGTCCGTCCGTCTGTCCGTCCGTCCGTCTGTCCGTCTGTCTGTTTCTACGCGAACTAGTCCCTCAGTTTTGGAGCTATCGAGCTGAAACTTTGCACAGAGTCTTCTTTTTACTGCACGCTGCTAATATGTCGGAACCGACCGTATCGGATGACTACTTCTTGTAGCTGCCATACAAATGTTCGTTCGGAAAATGGTTTTTAGTAAGAAAAACTGTTTTGTTCTCAATATTACTGCTCTTAAACACGGTCATGGGTAATATGTAATGTTTTTAAGCTGATCTGCGAAGTTTGGTCGAAGTCTCTAACCGTTGAGACAAGCTATTTCAAGTGTATCAAAACTTCGGTACAGACGAAGTTAGCTTTGCCTTTCTTGTTTTAAGGAAGTTCAGATTGACATTAATAGAGTTCCGCACACTGAGTAAAAAGCACGCCATCCACACACGAATTTGTTTGCGAATTCGACTTTTTTGTTCGTCGACAAATGAAGTTCATCATTTTGAGAGCATCCAATAAGTTCCAGCAACAAACATTGCTCATTTGGGCAAGTTTCACTCACAGAATATTTTTACAAATATGTTCGTGTCAATTTTGTTCGCACGAACAAGATAGAAACATTTCAATTCTTTTCAAACAAAACGTCGAACAAAAACTATTAAAAAAACACTCAACAAAAACAAAAATTTTGACGAGCTGAACAAATTCGTCGAACAAATTCGTGTGTGGATGGGCTGCTTACGGAACTCTGTACTCACACTATTTTAAATCTTTTGCATAGAGAAAAATTGAATAAAACAGTGCTAGACTGTGTAACGCGTTAAAACTCATCCTTCAAAATGTGCGAACGCTTACTAACTCACAAAGATTTTTGCATTCAGAGTTTTCTTAACGAGAGTTTTCCAAATTCAACTTTAAATGACTCAACGTCTGATTGCGAAGAAGAGAAATTTATAAAACAAATAGAAAGCAGTAAACAAATATCAAATATAAATGATGTTATAGATTCGTTTGAAACTTGTACAAGAGAAAATACATAGGCAAATGTTTTAACATTTTGGAAATGTCAAAAAAACGAGGACTTAAGATATATAGCTTTGACTATACTTGCTGTTCCAGCAACGCAGGTATCAGTTGAACGAGCCTTTTAAACACTTAAGTTTGTTCTTTCTGATCTAAGAGCTAGTATAGGTGAAGAGCTCCTAAAAAATATAATTCTTATTAACTTTAACTAAGCAGTTCTCATTTGTTGTAAATGTCAGCTAAAGAATTGAATAATTAAAATTGCTTTATTAAAAAAAAATATTATTTTAAACAATAAGTAGTAGTAATAAATGGAAAATATTTTGTTAGGTTCAAGTGAACCGAGGTTCGAACCAGAACCATGGGTTCAGGGGTTGCAGGAACCGGTCCACGAACCGAACCTTAGACTTTACAACGGGTTCGAACCCCCGGACCGAACCTTCTGCAAAATTTTAGAGGTTTGCAGCCTTGGTTTAAACCATGAAAAAGCTTCTAATAACTGTGACGTTTAAGTATGGCGATTAACTTTTCCTTTGAGGGAAATTTATTTTAGCTTTTCAACTTCAGTGAAGTTCTGCCACATTAAGGTAAAAAGGATGGGTTAAAAAAAAAGTTTAATTTTTTTTAACACCTTTCCTTTTTTATAGATTCTTTTTCTCTAGTGATTCTTCGTGATCATCGGGTTCAGAAGCCGTGTGAGCAGCGCTGCCTATACGCTTGGATGAATCCTCTTGCAGGAACACGTCTAACAGACCAGAAAAGGCGACACCAGCCAGCATGCACACAACCGGAGTGAGAGTCAGCATTAATCTCACCATAACGCCAGCAAAGTATACAGCACTGATAGCATAGAGCACTACAAACACGCGCTCATCATTGACCTGTTTGATACAATACCAAACACCCACTGGGAATGCGCACACTAAAATGTGCAAGTCGAAGAAGAACGAGAACCAAGTGGTTGGTTGATGCTCAGAGACGGATGCAATAATCGGAATGTGAATCTTAGCATAGCCAGTATCCCAGAGCGAATAGAAACGGCCACTCCATGGTGCGACCACGCCCAGCATTGTGAGTAGGACAACCGCTATAAATACTCCTATGCCAGCCAGTAATCCACCAACGATAAAAAGTTTGCGAAACTCGTGGCGCGATAGCACAGACTGTAGGTGCCGCAACGTAGCCACAGCCATCAGAAGCACAAAGACGCCTAAAGCAGCCATGTGCTCACTTGTGCGTATGGGCTGAAAACCGACAAACGGTATCTGCATGGAGAAGAGCAATCCGAGGATATAGAAGGTGCTGTAGCTTGTGAGTAGTCGCGGCGAGTAACGTCCCATGAGGAGCAGAACAAACACATGCAACGGAATAAGGTTGATAATGAACACATAGCCACCCCATGCAGAGACCATATAGAAGTATGAGATCGCTGCACCCGCTGACCAGAAAACGGATCCGGTTTTCACTGATCGAACCCATAGAAAGTAGGTGAACTGAAGGGCGAATATGGCGATGCCCTCGTTGTCGTAGGAACCAGCCACCGAGCGGCTTATGTAGCCGGGCACAATTGCTATAAAGCTTGCTGCAAACAAACCGGCGCCGGGAGACCACAACTCCTTCGTTAATAGATATGTGGAAATTGATGTTAGGCCGCTAAAGACAGGTGCCAGGAACACACAGATGTCGCGGATGTGCACGGGAATGTTCAGTATATGAAGGATGTAGTGGATTCCGCCAGAAGTTATCATAAGGCCAGGATAGACAGTGCCACCAACAATGCGTCCCAAGGGGTACCAAGCGCGCTCATCAAACCAATTCAGAAACTTATACCAGCCATGCTGCACCATATAGGCGGTCGCCCGGTAATTGAACCATGGGTCGAACTCGTGTATGATCGACTCAAAACGTATGACGGCAAAGAGGCGAGACGAAAACCCAGCCAGCCAGGCAATTAGCAATACAGCAAAAGTTATAAGGCTGCTGTAGCCGGCAACTTTGCTATTCAATATTTTCGGTGTCCGATTCATGATTTTGGTTTGAATCAGACCTTCACAAATTTTGGTATGGATTTGGATAACAGAATTGTACCTTCATTACACGTACACGTAGCCCGAAAATGAAAATCTACCGGCTAACACGTATATTGTTATCGAAATCGACATGATGTATTCGATTAATGGGCATATAGCAACGATACTACTTTAGCAATGGGAACAAGCGGAATTGTAATAAGGTAATTGTAATCCAGTACATAATTTCAATATTATGAAATACAAAATTCCCGTCAAATGTTAAATAAATAAAAAAACAAGAGATTTGTTTGTTGGTATATATTTATTTTATTTTGCATGCAAAAAACAGCATTTTTTATCGAGCAAATAAAAACATAAAGTTCCATAGTTAAAGTAAACTTCTCATTTAATGCTCAAGCATGCTCCGAGTGGATTTTCACAAAATGTGTGACCACTTTTTGTGTAACTGCCATAGAAATGTTTGGTCGGAAAATGGGTTTTAGTGAGAATATTACCGCTCTCAAACACAGTCATGGGTAATATTGAATGTTTTTAAGCTGATCTGCCAAGTTTGGTCAAAGTCGCTAACCGTTGAAACAAGCTTTTTCAAGTGTATCAGAACTTCGGCACAGACGAAGTTAGCATTGCCTTTCTCGTTACTATTTTTATACCCTTGAAAAGTGTATTATAATGTTGACCAGAAGTTTGCAACGCATAAAGGGAATCATCTTCGACCACATAAAGTATATATATTCTTAATCAGCATGACGAGCGAAGTCGATCTGTTTCTACGCGAACAAGTCCCTCAGTTTTGAAGCCATCGAAGCTAATATGACTGAATCGACTGGATCGGGTGACTACTTTTTGTAGCTCGGTTGAAAAGTGGGTTTTATTGACAAAACTTTTTTTGGTCTCAATATTAGCGCTCTTAAACTCGGTCATGGATAATATTATGTGTTTATAAGCTGATCTGCGGGGCTTGGTCGAAATCATATCAATATCCTTGCATAATTATATTTCCTTTCATTTACATTACATTAGTAGTACATTTTTGAAATTGTAATTGTCAAATTAATTAATTATGTGTATTAATAGATTTAGTAGTAGTTGTAGTAGTAGTATTTATTAATCATGGTTTTTTGGCTTGGCAGTGCCGTTTGCCATTCTTGTAAATGTTTTAGGTCCATTTTCTCAATGTCCGGTTAGTTAAACTTACCGGCAGGTTAGCCGAATTTGTCTTTGGCGAAAACCAGCCGGCAACTTTAACCGCAGCCTCATTATGGGGTCAAATTTTAACCTACCGGCAAGTTTCGATTAAACTGTCGATATTTTCACTCGATAGACAACAGCTTTGTCAAACACTTGTTTTATTTACTTTGCTGATTGCCAAACCAAAATGTTTATAAATAATCGAATTTGTTGCATCTACGAAATGAAATTGAAAGAGGCAGACGGTGAGACAGGAAGAGACATGCTCACAGAAAGCCCAGCAGAATGGCAGCGGCCGCAATGGCAAATATCTTGACCGCCACTCAGGAAAATTCGTAATGGCACCAATTTCAAAGCATTTCGCAGTCTGCGAAATCGAAGGATCAACTAGGGCAAGGGCCTTACGAATTGTCTCTTGTGATGTGGCATACCGATTGTGATCCAACTGCTGATACGTGTGCACCATAACGAAAATACTATCCACACGCACTGCCAGCACCAGGAACGGTATCACTACAATGGCCAACATGGCGTCATATTTTCAGACGGAGCAACGAGTACATAATGCAAGAGATTACAGGGAGGGGGCTAATTATTTAATAATGGTGATGAAGCTCAATTTTTTCAACGATTCAGATTGACAAATTCAGCATTTCATATAATTTTTGCTAGGACTAGACATCAACTGGCTCTGCGATGTTAAGCTTGGAGTGAGACTTTCTCCGCGAACCGTGCAGTTATTCATGTGTCCCACACTAAGGCATTAATGGCTTTCACGAACTCACAGAGACTGATTCATTTGTGCTAAGATTTTAGAAGTCAATTAACTGATCTCCAAGTCTTCGTCAGGCTTTTGTTTACATGCCGCCGTGTCACTTTTCTTGTTCTCCAAAATATACACAGAAAAGTTTTTCCCTCTTCGCTTTTGTGATGCTTCAACTTGATTCATTATTGCTAGCAATTTTAATAAACTTTTTTTCTTGTTAAATGATTACCAGCAACAACAAGAGAATTAAAAAAAAAAACAAAACAAATACAGCTGATTCGTTGAAAGTGTTTGGTCACACTATGGCAGCGAAAGCAATCTATCGATATCGATCGAACCTGCCGGTAGGTCTCGCTGAGAAAACCAAATGACTTACCGACAGGTAATTCCGCCGGTGCCTAACCGCAACTTTTGAGAAAATGGACCTTTGTGTTTAAAAATGAATTGCTTCATTTATAACAGATTTATAGCCTATTTCCACTGGCTTCATTTCTTATCATTTTCATTTCTAAAAATGTTTGTTTTAAATAACAGGCGGCACTTTCAAACTTGCGTGGAACTTTGGAATATTTAGCAAAAAAAAAGAAAGACATACCCCTCAGGACAGCAATTCCTCGTGGCGAACGCATTGCCATCGCCCTAAACTATCAGCAGAAAGCTAAATACACAACTTATTTTTAGTAAATTTTTTACCTATTTATATTTTAAGCAAAATACGCCTACTTTTTCGGGGCAATTGTCATCATTTTCGAGAAATGATAGAAATGAAAGGCAAAATGAAGTGACAATTCGTATGGAAGAAATGATATCATTTTCATCATTTCATGAAATGAAGCTTCATTTGTTCAGTGGAAATAGGGTATTAGTTTACAAATCTCCTGCTATTATTTGACGCCTATAAGTAGAAATATCGCTTATATATAATCTAAGCAACGCCCAGTTTGAGCCATTCATGAGTTCGTCAGCTAAGACTTGTCAGGGTGTTTGTACCAAAATAGCGAAACCCTTTTTCTTTTTAAATCGGACATATAGCAAAATCTTTTGTCACTCGTTAAGTCCCCATACCTCTGACGCATAGAATATAATCGCTTCCGATGTTGCCTCAAACAGCTTATATATGGCGCTTGCTTTTATTTGCTGTTTCCTGTGAAAAGAGTTCCATGAGCTGTTTATCCCCTTTGTGGCTTCCTGTTGATGATGTGCCTTTCCATATTCATATTTTGGGTGGGAGTCACGCCTAGATATTTATACTCCTGTACAATCTCGAGTAGTTCTTCCTTAAGTAACCACTGTTCATATAGCTGGCTCTTGTCACACTGATCGTGGGGTTTGTTTTAATTTTGGCGCTCCGCAAATTAGCTAAAATAATTATTGTAAACTCGTTCGGTTTACACCAAAAAATTGTCAAGCGTTTTGCCAAGGGCCCACCATTTAGATCTATTTTCCGTTATACCCAAACGGAAGTAAAGGCAAATGATGGGGATTTGTGAGAAGTCAGTGTCTGGAGGTTCAAATGGCTAAAACCAGAAATAAAGCTTGTCACAAATTTATTATTTGATGCGGGTTCTACAAATAAACCTGCATTACTCCAAAGTAGCAACCGCTGAACTTTTACTTCTCCTATCCTCATGCGAAGTAGATATTGTTTTTGTTCAAGAGCCTTGGATTTCTGGTGACAGAATCAATGGTTTACGGACACCCTAATACAACCTTTACCATACCAAAGGTGAGGGAAAAATTCGTACATGTATTTTAACCAAAATACATTTTAAAACACTATTTCTTCCTCAATTTAGTGATGCTGACATCACTACAGTCTGCCTGGAACTGGGGAGTTCCACAATCAGGTTGGCCTCCTTTTTTCTGGCTCATGCCACTGAGAGCCCTCCACCACCAAAAATATTCCGAGACCTAACTGGAAGCAACAATCACACTCACACAAGCCTTATATTAGGTGGCGATGCCAACGCACACCACACACAATAGAGCAGCTCAGATATAAATGAGCGCGGTGAATCACTGTACAACTACCTATTACAGACAGATTTGCATATTACCAATAAAGGGAATGACCCCACCTTTATTCTCAAAAATAGAAGAGCGGTTTTAGATATAACCCTCATCTCCGAGGACCTATGTGACCAATCGATCTCATGGAAGGTGCTTCCGGAGTACTCCTTCTCTGATCATCGATACATAGAGGTCGTACTGACAAATAAGTGTCCATCACCCAAAAGGATACAGAACCCAAAAAAGACCAATTGGGAAGAGCACAACAAACTTCTCTATAAAAAGTTTGGATCATCCCCACCATACACACCAAGTACGCGGAAACAGATAGATGAACTTGTCAATACGCTTACCATCGCGTATACAAGCTCGTTCAAAAGGGCCTGCCCCCCTAGAAAAATAAAATCCACCTTTAAACATCCTTGGTGGTCTTCAGAGCTGGATAAGCTCCAAAAGGAATGTCATCATACATTGAACGTAGCCAAATATAACGACCAAACAACCGGTTGGTTGTTTTATAAACAAAAGCTAGGTACTTATAAAAAAGCTACCAGGAGGGCAAAACGCTCCTCCTGGGCGCATTCCTGTAGTAATATTGAATCTACTTCTGATGCATCACGGCTCAGAAAGATCCTGGCTAGCTCACCAACCTCGCCAGGACTCTTACAAAAAACTGACGGAACATGGACCGACTCAAGCGAAGAATCTCTAAATCTTCTGCTAAGCACTCACTTCCCTGCACTTCATACCTTAGGTAAGGCCAACCGACCTTTCTATGCAATACGACAAAACCATTGTCACGGAGACCAGAATTAAATGGGCTATCGATACGTTCGAACCATTTATGTCGCCAGATCTTGATAACATATATCCTGCCCAACTACAGCAAACCATTGGGTATACAATGACCTGGCCTTACACAATCCATGTAAGCTGTCTTAAGGTCAACTACATCTCCACTAGGTGGAGAGAAACTAAAATAATATTCATACCGTAAGCTGGCAAAGCTTCACATGTGAAACCAAATAATTATAGGCCAATCAGCCTATCTTCGTTTCGTCTCAAACCTCTCGAGAGACTTATAGATGCACATTTGAGGCAAACTATTACTCCTGCTCATCTAGCACACACCCAACATGCATACAGCAAGGGTAGGTTTACTGAAGCCGCCCTGCACTTCCTGGTCTCAAGGATTGAAATATCACTTGAAGTAAGAGACTTTTCTTTAGAAGCATTTATTGACATAGAGGTTGCCTTCAATAGCGTCCAACCTAACGCCAGAACGGTGTACTCCCAACTTGGCGGTGCAACTGCTCGCAGATGTGTAAGTAGAGGTACTCAGAAAGGAGGTGTTCTCTCTTCTTTACTATGGATCGTAACAGTTAACCAACTGCTTCGGTTGATGGAAGAGGAGGGACACGTGGTGGTGGCTTACGCGGATGATATTGCCATCTTCAAATGCGGAATGTTTCCTCAAACGCTGTGTGACCTCATGCAGAACGCACTGAATACACTTGCTCAGTGGACAAAATCTTGTGGCTTGGGCGTGAACCCAGCTAAAACGGAATTTGTTCTTTTCACCAGGAAGTACAACATTCCTGATCTTTTTCCTTCTAAAATCAACGGAGTAAACATTGGCTTTACACAGTCGTAATACGCCCCATACTAGTCTAAGGAGCTCTAGTATGGTTGCCAGCACTCGGGAAACAATCAGACCTAAACAATCTGCATAAATTTTGTAAAATTTGTATTAGCGGCGCTTTCCGAACGACACCATATGTCGCTTTTTTTCCGGCGGAGATATGTCGTTTTAAAACGACATACCTCCGCCGTGATCAATGGCGGAGATATGACGTTTTAGAACGTCATATCTCCGCCGTGTTACAAACGACATATCTCCGCCGGAAAAAAAGCGATATATCTCCGCCGGCAAAATGTACTGGGCGGAGATATGTCGTCGGAGATATGTCGCTATGCCGTATTTAGCGCTTTCGTTGGTGTCGTTCGGAAAGCGCCGCTAATACAAATTTGTAACACGGCGGAGATATGTCGTTTTGAAACGTCATATCTCCGCCGTGATATATGGCGGAGTTATATCGTTTTGAAACGACATACCTCCGCGCGGAGATATGTCGCCTTCAAACGACATAACTCCGCGCGGAGATATGTCGTTTGGAAAACGGCGGAGATATGTCGTCGGAGCTATGTCGTTACCCCCGAAATACTATTCTTTACCTTCTACCACTTGACCTCGTAGCTAAACAATTGGCTACCACAACAGCCTTAAGACTACGAGAATCCGATACCTGGTACAGGTGCAATTCGGGACGCGCCACCATACTCGAAGACCAAGTGGTTATACCATTAATTACAGACTACTGTATATCACAAACGACGTTCGACAAATTTTGCGACGTCTATATCCCAAGCCGAAACGATTGGGACAACCTTTCCCACAGCAGAGTTAACGCTATTAACATCGACACTGATGGCTCTAAGCTCGACGAAAAGTAGGAGAGAGCGTTTTCTCTCCCAACCTAGATTTGAACTTATCGTTCCGCCTTCCTGATCACTGTAGTGTGCACTAAGCAAAGGTGGTAGCCATCCAGGAAGCTGTCACCTACCTTAGCACACTCACGGTCAAGCAAGGAAATGTATTTATATACTCAGACAGTCAAGCCGCCCTTAAAGCACTTGACTCACATACCAACAATGCTAAAACACTTACGGAATGTCGCTCATCTCTGAATGAGATCGCACGACATTTTAGTATACACCTTATATGGATACTTGGACACCGCAACCATAGCTGTTAAATTGGGATTACGTTTAGTAATTTTTTTTATTTATTTATTTATTTATAGTTTAACAATGTTCTGTCTAACTTTAAGAGGGCCTACTTAGGAACGACAATCAATTATTTTTTAGTACAAACAAGGAGGATTGAGATGAAAAAATATGGTAATGAAAGTTATAGTTTAAGCAAAGGCTTCAGAAGGGTAGTAGTTTGTAAGGCAAGGCTGTAGATAAATAGGATAAAAGATTCTAGTAACGCGTTGTGGGACTGCAAGACTTATATTAGATAACAAAGCGATAGAGTCGATATCTTCTGACAGGAGTTTATGAATAAAAAGAGCACTATGGCAAGTTCGGTGGTTTTTAAGAGAAGGCAGGTTGATGAGGCGTAATCTGTCCTCATAAGGAGAAAGATGAATGGTGGAATCCCAGTTTAAGCCTCGAAGAGCAAAAATTAAGAACTGTTTTTGAACCGATTCCAGCTGATCTTGATATTTTTGGTAATAAGGAGACCACACGCACGACCCATATTCAAGTATTGGTCTCACTGGTGAGACATAGAGTTGCTTAGTGACATAGGGGTCATTAAATTCCTTCGACCATCGTTTAACAAATCCGAGAACTCCCATTGCCTTGTTTGAGATAACTGATATATGACTATTGAAGCATAACTTGGGAACAAATTGTATACCCAAATCATCAACTTTATGGATACGTTCCAAAGGGATGGAATCAATCATATAATCAAACTCATATGGTTGATTACGACTAAAAGTCATACATTTACACTTGCTGAGATTAAGAGGAAGGCTATTAACCGAGCACCAGGTGTGAAGAGAGTTTAAATCGGATTGGAAGAGTAGAGGAGACGTAGGGTCATTATACGACAAACAAAGTTTGAGGTCATCCGCATACATTAGTGCTTGCGCATGGGATAAAACCTGTGGGATATCATTAATGAAAAGGTTAAATAGTAAGGGACCTAAATGACTACCTTGGGGGACCCCAGATAGTACAATAATGGAGCTGGATAGCACTGATTTGAAACAAACTCTTTGAGATCGATCACTTAAGTAAGACTTTATCCAGTTGAGGAGGATTGGTGGGAAGCCGAGCAGACACAGTTTATGTACTAAGAGCTCGTGATTAACTGAGTCGAAAGCCTTGCTGAAATCAGTATAAACTACATCAGTTTGTTGCTTATTGACAAGCCCATTGTTTACAAGAGTAGTAAACTCAAGTAGATTCGTAGAAATAGAGGAATTCTTCATGAAACCATGTTGAGATACGGATATTACCGAACGACAATGATGTTGTAGTTGGGGAGTGAGGATCTTTTCAAGAAGCTTAGGAATATCAGAGAGTTTCGATACACACCTGTAGTTCGAAATGATTGACTTTGGTCCCTTTTTATGGATAGGAATGATATAGGACTCTTTCCAAAGACTAGGGAAATCTCCCTGTTGAAGAGACATGTTAAATAGTCTACAGAGCGGCACATATAAGAAGTCAGCACAAAGTTTCAACACACAGCTGGGAACTTTGTCAGGTTCGGGACTGAAAGAGAACTTGATTGTTCGTAGGCAGGATAAAACACTATCTGCATCTACATACAATGCAGTTGGAATTTGCCACAGAATAAGGATATTTAGAGACAAAATTATTAGCAGATGCAGAATAGCATCGTAGGAAAAAAGTTGCAAGTAGATTGGCAAAATCTGAGTCGTTGTCACCCGATGCATTATTTAAAGAGAGGGAGGGCGGGAATTGAGAGGATTTCCTTTTAGCATTGACAAAGTTGTTGAACTTCTTTGGGTCATCCTGAAAGCTCAACTTACACCTGACCAAGTAGTCCTTATAGCATTCTGAGTTGAGAACCATAAATTTGGATCGTGCCACCGAACTTAATATTTTTCAGGTTAGATAGTCCTCTCGTGAACCATGGCGGCGCACGTGTTCGAGGAGAAGAAATCCGAAGGGGCACAATATCGTTAAACACAGTATAAAGAACTTCGTAAAAAGCGTTAGTGGATTTTTCAATATCCTAAGATGAGTCCAGAAAAGACCAGTCTACCATGGATAACGCCTCATTGAGGCGCAGAAAGTCAGCCTTTCGAAAGCAAAAGGATGCAGTATTCTGGAAAGGGGGTGAAGTGGTGCTCGGTATATCAAGGTCACAATCAATTTGTAATGTAGGGTGATGAATGTCCTCCGGAATTGACAAGGGTGAAGTTCTGGACACCACCGAATTGGAAATATCGGAAACAAAAACAAGATCAAGGAGTCTTTGCAAACCATTACTAATGGAGTTAAGCTGCCCAAGAGATTGTTCAGCCATAAGGTTAAGAAACTCGTGAGAGGCAGATGGGTACAGTTCGAAGGAATTGTCACATGAAGCCCAAGAGATATGTGGAATATTAAAATCCCCGACGACCACCATACGATCACGATCACCCAGCACGGAAGCAATTCTTTGTATGTGTTCAGCATGAAGTAAATAAAGAGAAAGGTCAGAGGCAGGAGGAATATAGGAGCACGTTAAGAAAATATTTGAATCGTGTGTTTGAACTTAATCAGCAACAAACTCAATATTGGGCGGTAAATCGCAAGGAATCTGTTGGGACGGCCAGATTGAATCTACTGCAATTAGGACTCCACCTCCACGACCAAAAGGACGGTCACATCTATAAATAAAGTAGCGATCCGTTAGGATCTCATGATTAGAAATGTTTTCATAGAGAGAAGTTTCGGTAAAAGCAAGAGCATCTTGCATAAACCCAGCACTGCTAGAATGCAAGGCACTGAGCTTACCGCGTAAGCTATTTACGTTTTGATAGCATACGGAAAATGACGATTTTAGTTTTTTGCGTTTTTTCGGTTTTTTGAAGCCTGGGCAGAAGTTGAAGAGCCATCACTGACTTTAGGTTTAGAGTAATCTTCGAAAATGTGCTCGATTACGTGCTCAGGCCAGAACGACGGCTCTAACGCTCTGTCAATATATAAGTCAGGGAGCGAGATCTGAAAAGATGAAATACTTCTTGTAGATTTAAAGTTAAACTTTCTAACTTTCACACAGCTGGAGCAGAAGCGGCAATACAAGTCCCGACAGGTGCAGAAGCAGGTGTCGCAACGGCGGCCATAGTTGGGGTGGCAACAGAATGGTCAGTCACTACCACAGTAGGGAAAGCCAAAGGAACTTCAACATCGGCAATGGTGCTCAAGGCGGACGCATTTATAAGAGCAGCAGCAGAAGAACACGCCTCAGGATGCGAGTTTAAGACGCCCGTAGAGGTCCCAGAATATTCAACCGGCAGCATAGCCAGAACATCACCCACAGTTGGCGGGAACGGCATCGATGGGGTAACAGCAATGGCAGCAGACGGGGGGTTATTGTACAGGAAGGTAGAAGTTCCAGTAGGAGTACAAGGAGATTCCGGCGGATATACTGCAGAGCGACGAGGGAGAACGTTCAGTAAGTTGGTTGGGTTCTGAGGTTCGCATTTTTTCCGTTTGGGAGACTCGCTTATAATTTTAAGACCGAGGAATTGAGAATCCAAAGATACAAATTTCTCATGCAATTTATTAGATTCCGAGTGGATTTCCTTGAAGCCGGTTAGCGTTTGCCGCATAAACGTTCGCATTTCGTCTTCAATTTCTCGACAATCCCCCCAGGCCCGGGTCAAACCTATCCGTTTGGAAATATAGTCTCACACCCCGCCAATGAAACCAAAAAATATTTTATGGGGGGGGTGGGGGGCTAGCCAGCGGAGGAGGGGGTGGCGCGGGCTTCGCCAACCCCAATAATAATACTTTTTTTTTTTTTGGTGGGGAAAAAAAAAAAAAAAAAAAAAAAGAAAAAGAGGAAAGATTTTTTTTTTTTTTTTTTTTTTCTATTTGTATGGGGGGGGGGGGGGGGGGGGGGGGGGGGGGGGGGGGGGGGGGGGGGGGAGAGAGAAAAAAAAAAAAAAAAAAAAAGGGGGGGGGGTAATAAATTTTTTTTTAAAAAAAAAATAAAAATTTAAAAAAAAAAAAAAAATTTGTGGTGGTTCAGAACTTCTAGTCATAGATCTTCTGGACCTAATGGGGGCGTATGTGGTCAGGTAAAGCTGCTGATCGGTTCAACTTGGCGAACCCAGCGTGATCTTGGTTTACTGCGTCTCAAGTCGACTCACACCTCCTCGTGGTGACCACCGGTAACAGAGCAATGCATCCGCAACGCTGCTGGCTTACGTGAGCGGCGACCCGCCCTTCCCTAAAGGGTATAATATATAGGGTTAGTGCGTCGGGTTTGGTACCCACCACCGTAAAAAATCTCCACCAATGAAAACTGCGACTACAATGCCTCGAATACGGACCCCCTCTGACGACGACCCACGCAAACGTTTTAAGGACCACGATTTGAGGATATGCACCTGGAATGTCCGCACCCTCAACGGAGAGGGTGATGATATCGACTTGGTAAAAGTCCTCAAGGAATACTCATCGGACGTTACTGCACTCCAAGAAATGCGATGGATTGGATATGGGAGCAAGATAATAACGCTACCAAAAGAGAAAAAAAAACAGAAACCACCACACCCCTGGGAGATATACTACAGCGGGCATGTTTCCAAGCATGAGTTTGGGTGCGGCTTTGCAGTGAGTGATAGACTACGCCACTCTGTCATCAGCTTTACACCAGTTGACGAGCGGCTTGCCGCGCTCAGACTTAAGGCAAAATATTTTAATATCAGTCTTATCTGTGCACACGCGCCAACAGAAGACAAGGACACCTCGACAAAAGACGAATTCTATGAGCGCCTGGAACAACTATACGAGCGCTGCCCCGATTACGACATAAAGATCGTGCTAGGCGATTTTAACGCGAAAATCGGGAGAGAAGGAGTCTTTGGTTCGACAGTCGGACGATTTAGCCTTCATGAAACAACCTCCGATAACGGAGAGAGGCTAATAGACTTTGCTGCAGGCCGGAACATGGGCGACATAAGGCGACCTGGAAGTCCCCTGATCAACGAACACGAAATCAGATTGATCACGTTGTGATCGACGGAAGGCACTCATCGAGTGTACTAGACGTGCGTGCGATTCGAGGAGCCAACATAGACTCGGATCACTGCCTGGTTGCAGCCAAGGTACGCACGCGGCTCAGTGTGGCACATGCCTCACGCACTGGCACACTTCGAAAGCTAAACGTCGAGAAGCTGCAATCACAAGGGACCTCTGAAGCCTACAAAGCCAAACTCGCCCAACTGCTCATGGAAACCTCCCCATCTTCTTCCGATATATGCGAACAGTGGAATCGTATATCACACTCCATGAGTACGGCTGCCAAGGAGATACTCGGGTACTCCGAGTCCCCTCGAAGTCGGACTTGGTACGATAAGGAGTGCCGACTTGCTACTGCAGAGAAAGACGCAGCTTACAGGAGAACTCTGCAGTCGGGAGCAACGCGGGCTGTTAAGGAGCGACACCGGGGGAAAAGGAAAGAGCAGAAGCGCCTCTTGAGAAGGAAAAAGAGCGAGTAGGAAAGGCGCATGCGCAAGGAAGTCGAGATGTTACTCGGCATGTGTGAGACTCGAAAATTTTACCAAAAAATTAAGTAATTAACGGAAGGTTTTAAGCTCAGAGTCGCACAATGCAAAGACGAACACGGGAATTTGGTCACCGATCCGCAAGTGTCGCTTAACATATGGAGAAGCTACTTCTCCAACCTACTGGGAGGCGATGACGAACATGATGCCGCCTCTAGAGAAGTAGCGATGCCACCAATCGACAACATAGAGATAGACCCGCCGACCCAACAGGAAGTCTGCTTAGCCATACAAAGGCTAAAGAACAATAAATCACCAGGCGCTGATGAGCTGCCCGCTGAATTGTTCACGGATGGAAGGGAAGAATTGGTAAGGTGCATGCACCAACTTCTTTGCCGTATATGGGTTGACGAAAGTATGCCCGACGATTGGAATTTAAGTGTTCTATGCCCAATCTTTAAAAAAGGAGACCCTGCAGTTTGCGCCAACTACCGCGGGATCAGTCTCCTTCCCATTGCATATAAGGTTCTGTCGCGCATTATTTGTGAACGTCTTAAGCCGCTTACAAACACACTGATTGGACCTTATCAGTGTGGCTTTAGACCTGGTAAATCCACCACAGACCAGATATTCACGTTACGACAAATCCTGGAGAAGACCTATGAGAGAGGCATCAAAACACATCATCTATTTGTTGATTATAAATCAGCCTTCGACACGCCGATAAGGTCAAGGATTTTTGAAGCTTTGTCTACCCTTGGTATACCAGCAAAGTACGTTCGTCTTTGCATGATGACGTTGAGAAGTACACAAAGCTCCGTCAAAATAGGAAAGAACCTTTCCGAACCATTTGATACCAAGAGAGGTTTTAGGCAGGGCGATACCTTATCGTGTGACTTCTTCAATCTACTGATGGAATATATACTGCGCCGGTGCCCACATGCCAACAGAACGGGCGCCTTTATTTATAAAGATCTAATGCTACTCGCATATGCCGATGATATCGACATCATCGGCAAAAACGAACGGGCGGTAAGCAGGGCGTTTTCAGAGATTGAGAGGCAGTCAGAACTGATGGGTTTAGCGGTAAATGAGGACAAGACGAAATACCTTGTATCCGCGGACAAAAAGTCCTTGCGTCTTGGACAATCTGTTACAATGGGAGAATACAACTTAAAAGTTGTGGAGGATTTTGTTTACCTCGGAACGACGATAACCAGCGACAACAACATCAGTCTGGAAATCCGACAAAGGATCACTCTTGCAAACCGATGCTACTACGGGCTAAGTAGAGAGCTCAAGAGCAGAGACCTCAAGCGAAGAACAAAATTAGCCCTATACAAGTCGCTTATCATCCCAGTACTGCAATACGGCGCCGAAGCATGGACAATGACAGCAGCGGATGAAGCGGCGATTGGCGTGTTTGAACGAAAGATTCTTCGGAGGATTTATGGACCTTTAAAAGTTGGCGATGATTTCCGCATTCGAAATAATGACGAACTGTATGAGCTCTATGGGGACACCTGTCTGGTCAAGCGCATAAAGCAACAGCGGCTGCGCTGGTTAGGACATGTCACCAGGATGGACGAAGAAGCTCCAGTAAGGAAAGCTTATTATTCGAAGGCGTCTGACTACGGGGGAAGAGGCAAGCAGGGGAGACCTCGACTAAGATGGGATGACCAGGTGCGAAGAGATATTTCCAAGCTTGGCGTGAAAAACTGGTGCCAGCTCGCACGGAACAGAAGCGACTGGCGGCCATTGGTTGCAGCGGCCGAGACCGTCGAACGGTTGTGATGCAAGCATCGGGCCAATCAAGAAGAAGAAGAAGTAGCGTAGATCTTAAGCCACACAAAAGTTTACTGTTTGTCGCTGAGAGTTGTGACCGCAACAACAATTGTTAGGAAACAAAGTGCAAGGTGCTTGCTCACAACGACAAGCAGCCAGTACGGGAGAGTGCACAAAACGAAATCAAAACAAAAGAGATGCGTTGGTTTGTTTGCAAATTGGATCACTTTAACTTTTAATTGAATTTTAATTAATCTTTAGGCCACTGTGATAGCACAGTATGGGCACGATTGATGTGGAATGAGTCACTTTATCGCGTTGGCGGGTATAAAACTGATATATTTGCGTATAAGCACAATACAGAGTTAAAATGCAGGAGCGCAGAGACAACACGACCGACTTCTTTGACAGATGACAGAATATGAATTTGTATGTATAATCAATTACATTATTTTTTAAAAAGAATTGTAATGATTATATAATCTTCATAGTTAAAAATATTTGATCATATTTGAATCAATTAGTAGATTACTTTCAGAAATAATCAAAAATAATCGGGATTATTGAGGATTACCAAAAAATAATCAAAAATAATCAAAACTATTCAAAAATAATCAAAAAGTAATTCGACTACTTTACAAGATCATTTTTGATTATTTAACCAAAAAAAAAAGGCATAGTCAGATTTGTGGCCCTTAATGATTTCATATAGCACTTTTAGCTGCCTACTAAAACTTGTCTGTAATGGCGTAGAGGTTAAGGCCTATGAATGAAAGGCTGTGAGTCCTAGGTTCAAGTCCCAGTTTGGGACATGTATTTTTTTTTTGCTTTGTAATCTAGAATTTTAAAACAATTGCATTAGCTCCAGTGTATCAGTTAATGCTATTGAAATGATTATTATGTATAATGTTTCCAAGAAGCGTGCACCACATAAGAGAAATCATCTCCGGCCCTATAATATATATGTATTTTTAATCAGCATGACGAACTGAGTCGATTGACCTCTGTCTGTCCGACAAGTTTTAGTAGGCAGCTAAAAGTGCTATATGAAATCATTGAGGGCCACAAATCTGGCTATGCCTTTTTTTTGTTAAATAATCAAAAATAATCTTGTAAAGTAGTCATATTACTTTTTGATTATTTTTGATTATTATACACTTGAAAAGTGTATTATAATTTTGCCCAGAAGTTTGTAACGCATGGAAGGAATCATCTCCGACCACATAAAGTATATAGTAGTAGTAGTAGTAGTAGTTTATTTGTTCTGAGAATTTTCAGAACATTATGTTGACATTGGCAGTTTGCCGTCAGTCGTATTTACATGGTAAGGTTTAATTACATATATTTAGTTTAGTTTTTGTTTAATTTAGGTCTAAAAAAATTCTGTTGTGATTTGCTTTCTATATGTTAACGCTTCGAAAATGTAACTGGCCAGTGTGTTCCAACTGCGCCCATTCAAAATTTCAATTACTTCTGTCGTGTTCAACGAAGTTTGCTGCCAATACACAAGTCGTAACTCTCCCAGGATTGCAAAGCGTGCACTCATTTTGTACACCATCTCTATATGTCTTGAAGTTCAGTGCCATCACATCACATCGAGCGCGGAATATTTGCGAGATTACTTTTAGTTTATAGCGGTCATTAAAATAATTTCGTTCGCTTTGAGAAAAATTAAGTTGTTTGTACAACCTCCTGCTTGTGCTTCTCTGGGCCTGTTCAATATATCTTTCTCGGGTGCGTTCAGCTATGCGCTCCAGTATGTTTTTGTGTGTCGCCGTCCATGATCGATGGTTTTAGAGGTCTAGAGGGACATTATGCTCAGCAGCTAGAAGTCGCCATTCATTGAAGCATTGAGCTTCATTTGCTAGTAGCAGCTTCGCAGTGTTATTAACCAGTCTTGTTGCTGGTTTTTCCATCACCTGCCTCATGTAGGAGAAATGCGTGGCCAAGGTGTAGCTATATAGCTCGGGTAGTCCGGTCTCAATATAAACTGTATAGTTTAAAGTGTTTCGTGGCAGCTGGAATATTTTCTTGACAAAAAAAAGCAGCAACTTCTCCACCTCTTCATAACGGGAAATTCCCCATACCTTTGAGGCGTAGCACAGAACGGAGCGGGCGGTTGCTTCATACATCTTATATTTGACACTCGGTAGTACGTTGTTGTTGCTCATTAGTTTGTTCCAAGAGCTGTTTAGCGCCATGATGGATTCCTTTAGTTTTAGACGAAGGTGCGTTGAAAATTTTCCATTTGATGTCATAGTAACTCCAAGATACTTGTAAGTTGTTACTCTCTCTATATCCGCACCGTTTAAGCTCCATGTTTCCCCTTGAGCGGCACTTCCTCTGCCATCCGTAAACACCAGCACTTTTGACTTGTCAGTGTTTATTCTAAGATTCCAAGTTTTGCAGTACTCGTTTAGTTGGTTTAGCATTTTTTGGAGCTAGGGTGCTGAATCAGCTAAGAACAGTATCGTTTTTATATGCATGTTGCCAAATGAAATTCCTGCTGGTAATGCTTCCGAAATATCGTTTATGAAGAGTGAGAATAACAGCGGACTTAGCAGGCAGCCCTGCTTTACTCCTGTGTTACTTTGGAACCAGTCTGATAGTTTTGAACCATCCCATACAGCTGCTATATTTTCCTCATACATTTTCTGGATGACTCTCAGGAACTTCGTCGATAGTCCCATATTGCTGAGCTTGTAGATAAGGCTCTTTCTGTCGATTGTGTCAAAAGCAGCCTTGAAATCGATAAAGCTTGCGTAAAGTTTCTTTTTCTCTTTAAGACGGGCTGAAACTATTGAAGACAATATAAAGATGGAGTCGACTGTTGAAAAATCTTTTCTAAACCCAAACTGGTTTTCGCCCAGAAGATTTTGTTCCACTACCCAATTTTCCAATCGCATAAGAAGCGATGCCATAGATGGCATTAAAGGTGCGTGTAAGCTCTTCAACGAACGCTGGGGTTGCATGCTTGAAAAACTCAACAGGTATTCGATCTTCGCCAGGAACTTTATTGACTTTAGCCTTTCTTATAGCTGCCTCCACCTCCGATACATTGATGTCCATATCCAAGAGTCGGTGTTCTATATACGGCAGTCCAAACTGGAATTGTATCTCATTTTGGCTGACAGATAAAAGTTTTTCAAAGTGTAGTGCGAGCAGTTCATTTTTAGCTTTTATCGGTTTGTAGGTCGCCGTACCGTTGAGTTTTCTAATCATATTCCAGAAAGATTTGCTGTCTTTAATGTATATGATTTCTAATTCCAGACTTCGGAAATATTGCTGTTGCTTTTTTGAACATAAGTCCTTATACAGTCGGTTTGCATTTTGATACTCCATTTTTACTCTATCTGAATTTTCTACCTTCACCCGTCGTAGGAGCAGGAAAGAGTTTTTTCTCGCCGTTTCGCATTGCTGATCAAACCATGGCTGGTTATACTTCGGTTTTCCTAGAGGCTTCATGCAGCGAGCGGCATTTTTGATGCATTCTGTGAGCTCATTTATTTCAACTGGATTGTTTAAGCCCTGATATTGGACGACCTGGTTATTTAAATTTCTTTTGTATGTAGCTTCCGATCTTTGGCGCCATACCAGCTTTGGGAGGAGGTTGTTCGTTTCCTTGGGTTGTGTAGATTCCTCTGCACGTATATACACTGTGACTGGTAAGTGGTCCGAGTGCACAAGCGTTCCAATTTCCATATCAGTTATATATTTTTCCCAGCCTTCCCCTATTGCGCAGTAGTCGATGGTTGAACAGGCCTTTCACCTAATAAAAGTGAAGTCCCCTTCTACATCGCTTTTTGTTCTTCCGTTTAGAATGGTAAGGTTCAAGCATTCACACATGTCCTCAAAAAGGCGCCCTTTTCGGTCCAACTTGCCATCCTTGGCTTTTCTTTCAACTGTGGCGTATTTGCTTGCCTCACATTTAATCGAAGTCTGCTCTGAACCAATCCTAGCGTTGCAATCTCCTAAAGGCATAACGTTTCTATTGTCCAGTTCCATTAGTTGGTCGTACAGCTGTTCGTAATTTGCATCCCAGTTGTTGCAGTTTAAGTAGACCGTCACAATTACCAGTGGTTCTGCATTCAATTTGAGTTTTATAATCGTTTGTCCGTTTACTGTGTCGAACTCCATGTTAATGTTGTGGTGTGCAGTTTTTCGGATACCAAAGAGGCATCCGCCAGATGCTCTTCCACACGTAGATACACGTGTAGCCATTTCCCAGTGTAGGTTATAATCGGCGAAATAATTTTCGTAGTTTGACTCATTTTTCTCAATAAAAGTTTCGTAGAATAGAAATATATCATGGCCTTTTACAAAATTAAAGAATGTGGTATGTATGCGCTTACTTGCTAGACCTGATATTTTGTATGACAAAATTTTTAGACTTACTGTACTATTTTGATTATTTTGTATGATATTTATAAGACTGACGGCATTAATATTATAAATTACAATTTGCTTTCGAAATTAAGTGGCTACTTTTAGAGGAGGCGCCCTCAGTTATATTTCCTCCAGCTGAATTTGATGTCGTTTGGGCTACAGACGATTGAGTGTTGTGTTCATATAATATCTCATTTAGCGCCTGTGCTCCATCGCGTTGTCCACACATGAGTTTGTTGTTCCTGTTGTCATATGTAAACTTTATCCCATTTACCAGCAAAGTGTCATCTCGCATAGCGACCTTCACATTTTCACGTTTTGGAAGATCTTTTTTTATGGCAACCAGTTTACGTATTTTCTCCCTAGTTTCTGGTGGGAAATCTCTGTGAGCTGTGGCCCCAAACGATTTGAGCTTCCTGTACTCCCTTAGTAGGCGGAAAACCTCTTTTTCTGCTGTAGTTCCAAAAAATTTTTGTTTATTCCCTCGATGTCCGATTTGGTAGGAAGATCCTTCAGCTTGGAATCTAAAAGGTTTGCCATTAGGGAAGTGAGTGCTTCGATTGACATAGATCCGACAGCCGTAGTGGGCAACGTCGGCATCTGCATATTTCCTATGTGGGCGGCTGCGGGAAGCATTGCTTGTTTTCCTGAACCTTCCATGATTTGCGCTTTTAATGAGGGGGGGGTTGAGTTTCTTCTGGCGATGTGTCGAGTAGAACTCTCTTGTTGGTGCACGGTGGGGTACGCCGCATTTTGTACAAAATAAACGATTTACAGATTTAAATCTCGCGCCTAGTGGTATGCTCTAATTCAGGGGGGCCCAGAACAAGCTAACCAGCGCGTCAAAACTAATACAAATGCACTAAATATATTTCAAGCAATAACAACAATACGAGGGAGAAAGAGAAACCCGATTTTTGTTTGTGTGTGTGTGAGTGGTCTTTGCTACGCAGATCTGCCTCGATTCGGCCGTACGCACAAGCAATTTGTTGCTGCATTCGAGTTTGCGAGAGACATCGGAGAGAGAGAGAGAAGAGAGGCACATATGATGTTGTTGTTGCAGGTCTGAGAGCGGCAACAACAAAACGCAGCGCACGCATATGATTTTGTTTTTGCTTTTTGTTGGCTTATTGCATGCGTAAAGTCTATACGCGCAGGCTATTCCTTTGCGAACTACAACAACACATGCGTGCTTTGCGGAATGGCTGTGGGCACCCCTGCTCTAATTTATAAAAATTAAGTTAACGTGAGACTTAGGCGACGCAGCGGGCTACGCAAGCTTCTACGTGCTACGTATTTCTGGCCAATACGTTGTTGGAGATGGTACTTTTATGTTAAACAGCTGTTCTGGCTCACCGCATGTTTGTTTTCCTTGTTGGTTTTGAGCGATTTTTGGGTTTCTTTGTGTAGTGTCCCGAGTGTGTTCGCGTTTTCGGGGTTCCTTTTTTCGCCGTTTTCCTCCAAGTGCAAAACACAAAGACCGCCAAAGACTGTGAAAATAGTTTACAAATTCACAAATAGGAGGCCTGGTCCCTTCACCACAATATCAGCACACGGCAGGTGTCCCTACTTAAGTCGCCGCCACCGGTTTGATTGTTTACTTTGCGTTATTGTGACAATTGGGGAATGCAAAGCGGAGCTCAGCCCAAACACGTCCGACTCACACCAATTTTTTTTTTTTTCAGAGTAATAAAGTATATATATTATTGATCAGCATGACGAGCTGAGTCTATTAAGCTTTGTCCCTCCGTCTGCCCGTCTGTCTGTTTCTACGCGAACTAGTCCCTCAGTTTTGGAGCTATCGAGCTGAAACTTTGCACAGAGTCTTCTTTTTACTGCACGCTGCTAATATGTCGTATCCGACCGGATCGGATGACTACTTCTTGTAGCTGCCATACAAATGTTCGTTCGAAAAATGGGTTTTAGTAAGAAAAACTGGTTTGTTCTCAATATTATCGCTCTCAAACACGGTCATGGGTAATATGTCATGTTTTTAATCTGATTTGCGAAGTTTGGTCGAAGTCGCTAACTGTTGTGACAAGCTATTTCAAGTGTATCAAAACTTCGGTACAGACGAAGTTAGCTTTGCCTTCCTCGTTTTTGATTATTTTTTGGTAATCCTCAATTATCCCGATTATTTTTTATTATTTCTGAAAGTAATCAATTAGTAATCGAGTAAAACAAAAAATAGTCGTAATGTAATCATTATTTTGCCTTTAAAAAAAAATAATGAAATATGTAACGATTACGATTAGTAATCATTATTTAACAGCTATGACCGCAACATAGAAGGTGACGAGTCTGCGGACAAACTGGCCAGAATAGGAACCACCGTCGAGCTCCTTTCAGAGAGGAGTACGATAGGTATGCCTATGGCGACATTTAAGCTCCACATAAAAGCTGAATCGGTGAAAAAACCTTTCCTCCTGTGCAGTAGCGAGGCATTTGCCCAAAAACGTACTAACACACTTTTACGTCACAGAAGAGAACACATATCACTTCTGATGGGGACCCTCACAGTCACTGTCTTATTGGAAGACACGCAGCACGCCTAGGCGTCATTTACCATGACTTTTTGGAATCGGTACAACACCTTTTGTGCCATTGCCCCGCCTTGAGTAGAACGACTCAGGAGACTTGGTCAACCTCTGCTACTCAACCTCTCGGAGACATCCGGGCTAGAGATCGCACCTCTGCTCAAATTTATTCTGTCCACACAATGGTTCAGTAACGGTGACCCCCCTCAGTAATAACGAGAAAGGCAAAGCTAACTTCGTCTGTACCGAAGTTTTGATACACTTGAAATAGCTTGTCTCAACGGTTAGCGACTTCGACCAAACTTCGCAGATCAGCTTAAAAACAATACATATTACCCATGACCGTGTTTAAGAGCAGTATTATTGAGAACAAACCAGTTTTTCTTACTAAAATCCATTCTTCGAACGAACATTTGTATGGCAGCTACAAGAAGTAGTCATCCGATCCGGTCGGTTCCGACATATTAGCAGCGTGCAGTAAAAAGAAGACTCTGTGCAAAGTTTCAGCTCGATAGCTTCAAAACTGAGGAACGTAGAAACAGACAGACGGACAGACGGACGGACAAAGCTTAATCGACTCAGCTCGTCATGCTGATCAAGAATATATATACTTTATGTGGTCGGAGATGATTCCTTCTATGCGTTGCACACTTCTGGGCAAAATTACAATACACTTTTCAAGTGTATAAAAAGGGTTAACAGGAAATAAATATGGCAGCGCAATGGGCCCAAAGTGGCCTAAGTGGGAGAGCGACTTGTCGCTCTCAGCCATCGCAACCTAACCTAACCACTGTTTAAATTTCGATTTTCGTCCCCTGACATCGCGAACTACTAAAATTTTTCACTTTTCACAGTTTATTCGAACAGAATTATAACAGGATTCTGCGGTCTTATTTATCATGCGTTGTAGTTCTCTTGGGGCTTCCGTCATCAGCACCATATCATCCGCATACATTAAGATTGTGTCACCTATGACAGCACCGCCTGGAAGCTCTGTATGAAGGTCATTTATATAGAGTGTGAACAACACCAGGCTTAAAATACATCCCTGTTTGACTCCAGTCTTTGATTGAAACCACTCCGAGCAGTTGGTGCCATCCAGTGCACTATGGGCGATTTGCCAAATTTTGTGGCATAAACTCTTAAAATAAAGCTAGGCTCTTGAATTTTTGTGCAAATGTGTCTTAAATTAAACTAGAATTTCGAAAAAAAATGTCGTCAATTGGGCCACGCCCTAACTTCCCGCCCTTACAACTACCTGAAATGGTATGGAAAAAAAGTAAATTTTTCATAAAAATCGAGCTTTTAGATGTGCAATTTTGCACATTTGACAAATCGGATCATAGGTACTTATGTGTATTAACCACGCCCCTTGCCAATTGCCCCTTCCCAACCGCAAATTAGTTCGTAAGGCAAGTTCGGAAGCCAATTATCTTTTTAATCGTAGCCCTCCCTCAGTATAGCTTAATTTTGGTCGTCCCATATTGGAGGGTGATGATCTTGCGGTATTTCCATGATCAATTTCCACTTTCAAATTTTTTAAAAGCCATTCTGAGTGCATGGTTTTCTATCTTAGCGGATATCTTTGGCATTTTGGCCTATATCGATTTATATGAGAGACAAATCCTTTTAATTGTCTTGTTCATCTCTGCTTTAATGTTAAGCCATCTGCATTTCGATTGTTGCTGTTCCAAATATCGATCAGAGTTTCGTGCGAAAACTCATTTGGGACTAAAAATGCATATTATTCGATAAAGCGCAAAAATGTGCAAAAAAGATTAATAACACTATATACTAGGGGCTTTAACAAATAACAAATAACCATTTTCAGTTGCTTGCGCCTACATGCGCCGCAAAAGAACTACTCCACGGAACACAATTACATTTGTTATTTTTCGGCAAAAAGCACAATAAACAAAACAACAGACAATAACAACAAAACACAAATTTCGTTTCTTATCACAGCAGATATCAATTTTACATACCGTGAGCTCCATTTTCCATATTAAGCTTGATTTTTTGATTGAAGCTTTGTCTATTTATTTACTTTGCAAATACAATGAACTGGGTACGTCGATTTTCACAAGGACGTGCTTTGATAAATCAGCTGACTTCAGAGAATTTTTTTGTTTGTGTTTTTCAAGTTATATTTATTGTTATCGGTAATATGGGTAATTTCGGGGGACATCTATGGTTTCTTTTTAATCGATTTTCGCAATGTGCAGGCTTTACAAATTACAAAAAATATGATTCAGCTTTTTGTCAATATCAAATAAATAATAAAAAATAAATGTTTAAAGTTCTTAACCCAAGGATATAAGATAGTTTGCTATTAAAGTCTCCCCATTTGTTGCTTTTAAATCTTCATCTTTAAAACCAGAATTTTAAGAAGAAGTTTCAGCACAAGTGATTTTTAACGTCTAAAAAATGTTTTAAATGCCGGGTAGACTGAGAGATCGGAAAAAAGTTTGATTCGTCAAAAAATTGTTAATGACAAAAAACCACACAAAACATAAAAAGGATCTGGCTTTTTCTCTTATTCTTCTTCTTTATTGGCCATCACATTCGTTTGACGGTTTCGGACTCTGTGATTAGTGCTCTCCAGTCGCTTTTGTTCCGTGCGAGCTGGCACCAGTTGGTCACACCAAGCTTGGCAATGTCTTCCCGCCTGGTCTTCCTATCTTAGTGGGGGTTTGCCCCTCTTGCCTCTTCCTGCATAGTCAGGAACTTCTTCGTCCATTCTGGTGACATGTCCTAACCTGACAGCCGCTGTTGCTTTATGCGCTTGAGCAGACAGGTGTCCCCATAGAGCTCACACAGTTCGGTATTTTTTCGAATGCGGTGTACATCGTCAACTTTTAAAGGTCCATAAATCCTCCGAAGAATTTTTCGTTCGAACACGCCAATCGCAGTTTCACCCGCTGCTGTCATTGTCCATGCTTCGCTGATGATAAGCGACTTGTATGGGGCTATTTTTGTTTTTCGCGTGGCCGTAGAAAAAGGCAATATTTCAAAATTTTAACAAATTTTATTTTTACCAGCAAATTTAAGAACACAGACCGCAAACATAATTTTTTTTTAATCGTGCGAAAGATTTTAAAATTATTTGTCCACAATCCGCTCAAACAATAAACATCGAGCTGGAGCTAAGGTCACACAGGCAAATAAATTGATGAAAGTTTGGCTAAAATAGGCCTTATAAGGGAACTTTTCGTCCATATTTGATAAACTTATTTGATTGAATTTATTTTTGAATTATTTTTGAATAGTACATACATACTTATTTTTGAATTTTTTATAAAAAAAATTGGAAACGATTCGATTTTTTGCGATCATATTTTCTACAATTCCCGATATATTAAAGGAATTTTTTTAAATAATAGTCTGAGTGACAGCAGGAATTGATATTTCATACTATTACTAACTAA
This sequence comes from Lordiphosa stackelbergi, assembly GCA_018904235.1. Lineage (NCBI taxonomy): Eukaryota > Metazoa > Arthropoda > Insecta > Diptera > Drosophilidae > Lordiphosa > Lordiphosa stackelbergi. Next base: position 45,213 of record JAEIFU010000515.1, read on the forward strand.
ACGAATAGTCTCTGCACACTGACCACATTTAAGAGGAACGCATGGAATTAGATGATGTCAACACCTTCAGCGTGTCAGTATAAAACAGTTTTGGTACAGACACAACGAGTGAGAGAGCGAAAAGACACATTCAATTCTGTTTTGCTCAATAGCTGTTTTCGCTCAACCATAGATCGCTTCTCTCGGTTCTCTTTTGCTCATGTCTTTTACTGATCAATTTGCCGGGAGCAAGCGTACAAAGTGTCTTCTTTAAATGTGTGTGTGGCGCTTGTGTGTGTGCTTCTCAGTCAACAAGTTATTAAGCTTTATTCTTAATAATTTTTAAACATATAATAAAGCTTATGTATTCATGGTTTTGTTAATCACTAATTTAATAGTTTTCAATGTGTTATATTTAAAATTAAGTTTGAAGCTAGTCACCGCCGAAATTTTAAAAATTTACCCCCCCAATTTTCCCCCAAATGGGTGGATATTCTAACATGCAGAAAATACTAAAATTTCTTATTGCTTAACGTCTAAAAAAATCATAGTTTTAATTATTATATATATATATAGGTATATATTTGTTTCATAATCAGGCTTGTTCTCAATTCCACTTCTTTTTGAAAAGTAAATCGAACGCAATTCCGCTTCGGTTTTGTTTTTGTGTTCTGAATTTCGAATGAAATGGCTCTCCTTTTACTTTTTGTATTCCACTGGAACAAGCGAAAATGGCACTAGAGAGAGAAGAGAGAAACCAGAATTCCAAGCGAATCGATCGAAAATGGAACAGTCGGAAATGAGAGAGGCTGACTTTTATGTTTCACTATTCGATTTTGTTTGCACAGCCAAAATCTGGACACATTAAACAAAAAAAGTCTTTATAAATCAATTAAAGACTAGAATGCCAATTATATTTCACTAACAATTTCTAAATTGATCACAGAATTAAGAAAAATTTACTTTATGTACATCTAGCAACTGTAAGTGTGCGTAATTTGGCAATTACTTTTCATTCCACCGACTAACAAGCATTACTTTTCAAAACGAAAAACTTGTTCGTTTTGGTGTTGCGAGAACATGAATCAATTCCACTTTCGAAAGGTTGCCGTGGAAGTGGAATTGAGAACATGCCTGATAATAAATAAAATATAATATGTATGTATATGAACATTGCATATACACGAGCCCACCGCCAAACAAAGCAAATAACACTTTTTCCTGACACTTTAAGTGTTTTGCTCATTTGCAGACAGTTGCTTCCTGAGCACTCGCTCAAAAGTGTCTCTCTCAGTTGTCATTGGCGGACAGACTCGTTTGTTTTGCTCAAGCGAACTGACGAAACAGAAAACACATGAGCGGGCCAGAAAAGTGTTCGGCTCAGTGAGAGAGCGTGTGCGCTGTGATTGTTTCTGTTTTTATGTGAGACTGAACGCATGGAAAAAAGTGTTGAGAGTTATTTGCGAGCTATGTGTGAAATTGAAATTTACACTGCCCACATCTAACATCTTACATCTTACATCTGTCAGTCAATGTCTCAGAAATAACTTGTATTAAAAATTACACAAAAATATATTGAGAAAAAATAAATTGGCATGAAATTAATTTAACATTTCCTCAACAATATCAGGCTTATAAATCGCATGGTGGTGATTAAAAGGCAGATATTATTGGACCTCATCCCGAAGGAAGATTATTTGCGCGGTTTGCGACATATTTTGCGAATTCATATGCTCCAGCATCTTTCTTGCTAATTTAATCAGTATCAGATCTCGGCCGTTTTGGTATATGGCCATTGGTATTATCGATGCATTTGCTGCTCAAAATTTCAGAATTAATGTCAATTGGGTCTTCTGCGTAAAAGGCGGAAAGATCTGCATCATGTCCAGAATGGGCCGAGCACCTATCATGATTTTGTCACATGTCATCAATATGTTCCTTATGCTAGCTATATAAAATAAAAATTTTTAATAATGCATGACAAGTTTCTCTGGCACTACTTAATTTCATGAGGAACGTGTGGAATAGAAACATTTTGCCTCAAGATGTTAGATGTTGATGTTGCTCAGTGGAAAAAGCCTATCAGCGGTGTCACAGAAATCTCTTCCAACCAAATTAACCCAACCCAAAACCAATTCTCGGTGTCACAGAAATCTCTTTTCGGTTGGTTTCAAATCTCTCATGTTTTGTCGGGAGATTTAGCTAAATTCACCACCCAAACAATTTTGACAAGCAAAACTAATTTTAGAACTGTATTAAATTTTTCTGTGTTGCATTTAATGAATAAATAATTTAATTAGTTTAAACATTGAAATTTACGTTTCAATAATTATTAGGAAAAACAACCAAAGTCTTTCATGTTAATCTAAACCAACCACATCAGTGGCGCCGTTTGGCCGATTGTGGCTCCACCTGGTTGGCAGCCAGCGCATTAAGGGCTGGAGAGTTATACTTCATGTTTGGCTCCAAAAAATATTAAAATTTTTAATTTTATTTATGAAAAATGTGAATAAAATTTGAACTATAATTTAAAAATGAATCATAAAACATTTACCACAATTAAAAAATTTCAGTTTAACATCAAATTAACCCATAACTTAAATTAGGGAAATTTTTTTGCGAGAGATGCAGCCCTGTTTTTAGCGATGGAACTTTAATTGGAACAGCTTCTGTTCTAACTAGATTTTCAAATAAGAAAATGAAATCTCTTGAAGTTCTGTGACACCGACGAATTTTTCGAGCGATTTGCAAACCAACCGAGGTCAAAATCTCTAGAGATTTCTGTGACACCCCCGTATAAGTCAAGTTTTTTAGAAATTTTTCGTTCCCTGTATTTCCGATTTTTCACTTCAATGGGGATAGATCATTTTATATATGCCAATCACACTGAGCACATCTAAGCGGAACGAATGGAATTTTCTGAAGATGTGAAATAGCGATTCACACTGACAACATCTTACAACTAACATCTTCAGTCGCCGAAGTGTACTTACAAATTGATAAAAAAAAATGAATTTTTAAGAACAATTGATGGTTGTTTTATCTGTTGCTTAAAACAGCAACTTGTAATTCAGCAGCTTGTAACAGATTTAGTCAATAATGCATTAATTGCAGAAATCGATAATGAAGAGGAGCTGCTGACCATGAGAGGCATGAATCTGCACATACCAAAACGGATGTTGGATGTTAGTAAGTGGTAGTAAAACGTAACTTTTATCCATGCAATTCGTTTACATCCTTATATTTTATCCTTATTTTATATTTTAGAAGCGGCTTGGCAAGTTAAAAGAGAGCATTCGGATGGAGCAATCAACCTACTTAAGCAGGCTTAAAGTGTTTAGAAAAAGAGACACAAATTGCCGCAACTCCATCCCACTGCTGTATGTAGCACAGTATCATAAATATCCACAACAGAGCCATCAATATCTTTCCTCAAATGAACCCCGGTGGCAGCCAAACCAATATAATACTCCTGCTGACTATTCTTCAGGAGAAATAGGATTTGCTATTGCAAGATTTTTTATTTCGAATGAAAAAAGGATCGTATTGAAAGGCACAAATGGTTTTACAGTGTTATTTATTGTTCCTTTCCCGCAACTGAAAGGTTGCTTGGCTCGCTGCTATCTCTCGAAACATTTAACGCAGATCTCTTTGATGCTCCCCTTGCAACTCCAACCGCTCACTCTCTGCTTACAAACTCCGCTTAGTGGCCAGGCTCGGAGGATTTTGCAGGGGGCCTGCCATTGCTTTCAGAAATCCAATTAAATCCGACATCTATGGGAGGAACCACAATGCCACAATCCAACATCTATGGGAGGAACTCTGTAATATTATCCGATATGAATTCCGCAATTGCATATGGTAAGGTGAAAACATGTATATTGTCATATGTCTGTCTATCTTATTGAGTTAATAAAACTTAATTTAATAATCCAACGTCTTTTTATGGCCATTGCGTATGGTAAGTGATTTTTTTTTTTGGAATTATGACATTTTTCCATAATCCATCGTGTTTTTCTGGCCATTGACATTGTTTATGACATATTTTGAATGTCAAATGTCAAATTTTTAGCGGTGGACCAATAACTATCGTGAAAATACTGATTGAAACGAAGTAAAATAGGAACATCCCCACAAGATGTTGGAATAATGATAAAATTTTGGCACGGAAAATGCTTACGGAACATCTTTGATAATGATGTTGGATGTCAGATGTGCCTTAGTGTGAACAGCCTATTAGTTGTTTTGGTATTCGAACGATTTGCAATTCGAATGATTCGTTACCAAAATGTTTTCTTTGACTACTTTTTCACCTCAATATGCTGCAAACATAAAATAAACACGAAAAAGTCCAAATAAATGTTAACATAGCTGTTAAAGATGTCGTTTTTATTTTTACCAGCATCTTTTGAAAGCGGTTCGAGCGTTTCATATAAAAGTGAAAACCAGAACAGGAATTTGATTCGGCTGGCACAGAACAAAATTACAAAAATTGGTTGTTATTTTACAAATTATTTTTGTAACATTTACAAATGTGAGATTGCAGTATTACAAATGTGAGTTTGCAGAACGTATCCAAATACACTAATCATTGGTGCAAAAACAATGTTAAGCCATTATTTTGAGATCTCTAAGTTAAAGAACGCATTAACTTTTAATCAAATCGATTAAGTCTATCGAATTGTGAAAAACACATTTGAAGATATGAAATTAAGTGAAAACCGGAATAGGCCTGTAAGAGCCTGTACCATCGTAAATAGGCAGTAAACAATGTGAGAAAAATGATCGAAAGCATCCCAAAGCGTCATATAAACGAACAATTTTCAACTCAAATCCCATTTCATAAATAAGTTTCTTGGTTTTGAAAAATTACATCGAAAATGAATCAGTTTTTCTTGTTTTAAGTAACAGATTATTAACTGATTTGTCGGTCACTTTTTTTGGATTTAATAACACTAGTTTACAGCATTTCCGATCCCGACCATTTGACAGTCAATTCATATGTAAATCCCTTCGCTGAGTCCAAAAATGCAGTCCAAATATTTTTTAGTGGGGCCGTTTTCGAGAAATCGCGGAAAAGCTAGTTTTTTGATTTTGAAAAAAATACCTTTAGAAAAATGTGTATATCTTCAGTATCGGTTCATTCATTATGAAATGGTAATGCTTTCTTGGAAGGTAATTAAATGCCCTATCATTCATTCGTACATCACTTCTTAATCTGGTGCTTGCATTCGGCGTTATAAAGGCTTTTATCGGCAACTTTGCATAAAATTTATGAATTTTAAAAAAAAAGCTAGATTTTAAGTGCGATTTTCACCACGAAAAAAATTGTGAAAAATTTATTTTATTGCTGGTCACTAAATATTTCTCTATTAAAAATACAACGCCACATAATTCATTCAAATCCGTCCAAGAATATAGAAGTGATTGGCATTTAAGTAAAAAGTGGAAGGTTTTAAGTTCTTGCAAATTGATTAAGATTGATTGTTTTTGTGTTCGTCGGAGTAGGCATAGTTAACATTCAAACTATTCTATTTAAGGGCTTCTATGACCTGCCAAAGATTTTTTGTGATTGAGTTCGGTTGAAAATGAGTCTAAGACGTCAAATTGAATGCAAAAAAAAATTATACTAATAAATGGAGTAACGCTTGCGGGGGTTACATATAAAATTACTCCGCTAACAATTTCAACGACATTTACATAAATTATAAGAGCTTTATCACCGGCCGAAGATACCTTTTCTCTATTTTTTGCTCACATATGTCTTATAAAAACAAGTGAGAAAGTCGGTCAAGCCCGACTATAACATACTCTGTACCCGGTGTATATGCTGAACGCGTCGCTGCCACTGTGCTCATCTCTAAGTTTTTTTTCTCTCTCTCTCTGTCTTTGATGCATGCAATGCGGTGTTGTTTGCGTGTGCGTGGAAGGCCTCTTTTTTACACAGGGATATTGCTATATCGACTCGGCAGTTGATGCTGATCTAGAATATATATACTTTATAGGGTCGGAAATGATTCCTTCTTCCTGTTACATACTTTTGCACAAACTTAATATACTCTATGTACCTTCGGTACAGCGTATGAATATGTAATGACCGCAAGCGCAGCACAATTTATTAGGATATTGATTCATTTTTGACTCTTGCACTAATTTTTCAACCTAAGTCAATCACAAAAAAATCTTATCCAGGTACAAAATAAATTTTGCAGGTCATAGTAGCCCTTGAATAGCATAGTTTGAATTTTAACTATGCCTCCTACGACGAACAGTAAAACATTTAAACCAAGTCAATTTGCATGAACTTGAAACCTTCCATTTTTTACTTAAATGCAAAAACCTTCTATATTCTTGAACGGATTTGAATGAATTATGTGACGTTGTATTTTTAATAGATAAATCTTTGGTGACCAGCAATAAAATAAATTTTTCACAATTTTTTTCGTGGTGAAAATCGCACTTAAAATGTAGCTTTTTTTTTAAAAATTCATTAATTTAATGCAATGTTGCCGATAAAAGCCTTTATAACGCCGAAGTCAAGCACCGGATTCAGAAGTGGTGTATGAATGAATGATAGGGCATTCAATTACCTTCCAAGAAAGCATTACCATTTTATAATGAATGAATCGATACTGAAGTTATACACATTTTTCTAAAGGTATTTTTTTCAGAATCAAAAATCTAGCTTTTCCGCGATTTCTCGAAAACGGCCCCACTAAAAAAATCGTGATATGGATTTTTGGACTCAGCGGGGGGACTTACATAAGAAATTGCTACCAAACGTTCGGGATCGCAAAATTTTTATTATTTTGTAAACTAGTGTAATTAATAATTTGGAAAGCAAGATTAAATTAACGAAAATTCCAATATACCAGAAACATTTTCTATCAGGGGTGCCACAGAATTCACTTTCCCTTAAATTTGCTTATTTTTTTTTCCCCCCCCCATTTTTTTTTTTAAAACCCCCTTTGGTTTTTTTTTTTTTTTTTTTTTTTTTTTATTTTTTTATTTTTTTTTTTTTTTTTTTTTTTTTTTTTTACAAATTTTTTTTTTTTTTTTTTTTTTTTTTTTTTTTTTTTTTTTTTTTTTTTTTTTTTTTTTTTTTTTTTTTGTGTTTTGAGGAGAAACTATTTTGTATCCCCTTTGCCTTTATTTTATTAAAAAAGACCGAGTTCAATTTTTGTGTGTTTAATTTGATCAGAGTAACAAGCGGGAAGTGAAAAGAGATGACAAAAAAGTCTGATATTAACTATCGCAAAATAATAGTGATGACAATTTTAATGATGATCGTTACTCGTGACTGAATATAATGTGAATGATAGTGACTTCAATGTTATTAATATTTCATAAAATACAAAAGGGAATATATAAGAGGCAAATAAATATTAAGAGGCATTCTGCTGCGAACATGCTCCCCCGTTGAAAGTCGCAGGCTTTCAACTGATGTGGTCTCGACAGGCAGAAGGGCTATTTTTGAAACTGCCCTCTTCACCAATCCGCTTTGGGTTCGAACAATAGCTACTCGTACGGCACCATCTTCTCCAGCTATTGTTTTGTCGATACGCCCGAGAGACCATTTGAGGGGAGCTAAGTTGTCGTCTTTAAGCAGCACCATGTCGCCTTGCTGTAGATTAGGGTGTTTTGAACGCCATTTGACACGCTCCTGCAGCAATGAGAGATAGCTCGTAGACCAGCACTTCCAGAAGGATTGCTGCATGTGACAAATGCGCTGCCAGCGGCTGAGGCGGCCCATGTTGAGGTGCGTCACGTCAGGCTCATCGATGGTGACGTTGGATTTACCCCAAAGGAAGTGGCCAGGAGTGAGCACTTGCAAGTCTTCTGGATTCTCTGTAATAGGACAAAGCGGCCGTGAGTTTAACATTGCAGAGATTTGACAGACAAGAGTGCGTAATTCATGAAATGTGAAAGTGGAATTTCCTACGACTCTATAAAAATGATATTTTGCAGCCTTCACAGCGGCTTCCCACAATCCTCCAAAGTGTGGAGAACGCGGCGGTATGTGACGCCAGTTGATGCCAAGGGCTAGGCAATCCTCCGTTAGCTGGCTTTGATGGGGGTCGCTCAAGAAGAGATGCCTTAGTTCGGATAACTCATTTTTTGCCCCAACAAAGTTGGTAGCATTATCCGACCATATGGTGTGGGGTTTACCCCTTAGACTGACAAACCGTTTCAGCGCAGCAATAAATGAAGACGTGGATAAGTCCTCAACCAATTCAAGATGCGTAGCCTTGGTAGCAAAACATACGAAGATTGAGATGTAGCATTTTGCCGGAGGCCTATTTCTAACCTCGGACTTGAAGTAGAACGGCCCACAAAAATCAACTCCAGTGATGTAGAATGTGGGGCTTGGATTCACGCGTTCCGCAGGAAGAGGGGCCATGATATGTTCTTGAAGCTTTGGACGCAGGCGAAAACAGCGAATGCATTTGCTGATGACGCTAGAAATTGCTTTAAGTCCCCCGATGGGCCAAAATCTCTGGCGCAATGCTGCGAGAAGACTTTGCGAACCAGCATGTAGAAATTTTTCATGGTAGAATAGTATGATTGCGCATGTGACGGGATGACTCTTGGGTAGCAAAAGCGGATGCTTAGCCTCGAATTCCAGATCAGAGTTTTGGAGCCGTCCACCAACACGCATCAATCCTTTTGGATCCAGTATAGGGAGCAGCGAACGAAGTTTGCTCTTATTAGAGAGCGGCCTACATGAGCTCAATGCTTTGTAATCTGCGGGGAAGTGCACCATTTGGATGTTTCTGATCAGCAGAAGTGTTCCGTTTTTTATGTCTTCCACTGTAAGAGGACCCTTTTGATGATGCAGTTCTTTATTCCTCAGCATGATAAATCGATGCACATAAGCGAATGTGCGCTGAAGCTTTCCAAAGGAATTCAGAAATTTACATCCGGATGATAAATCTGCATGGGAGCAGGCGATCAATGTTTTATGGCGACGGTCAGGAAGCTCAACAGGATGGTTGATGGGTTCAGGCCATTTTGAGCTATCAGCTCTTAGGAAATCTGGTCCCTCACGCCATAGATGCGAGTCCAGAAGCTCCAGCGGTGTACATCCGCGTGATAAAATATCAGCTGGGTTCATCTGAGTAGGTACGTGATGCCAAGTCATCCCCTTAGTACGCTCCTGTATCTGCGACACTCTGTTGGAGACAAAAACGTTAAAATCGGATGGGGCTTGACGTATCCATGCAAGTGTTATGGTTGAATCGGACCAACAGTGATATGTGCAGTGAAATTGCACGCTATGGGCAATGCTGGATATGAGCTCGGATAATAGAAGCGCAGCGGAGAGCTCAAGCTTTGGGACCGTCAGCGTTTTCAATGGTGCTACCCTGGACTTTGCGCATAGTAAGTGGGATGTGATCGTTCCATGAAATTTAGAGCGAACGTAAACGCAAGCGCCGTATGCAGTCATGCTTGCGTCACAAAAGGCATGAATCTCATAATCGGCCGATGGGATCATGACAAATCTTGGAAACTTGAGGCTGCAAACAAATGAAAGCTGCGAAGTGAGCTCAGCCCACAAAGACTGCAACGCCTGAGGTAGGCTCTCGTCCCAGTTTAGCTTCTCCTTCCATAGCGTTTGAAGAAATATTTTTAGCCTCGTGATGAGTGGCGCTATCAATCCCAGGGGATCATAGAACCTGGCGATAGTTGCTAGAATGATTCTCTTGGTGCCTCGGCTCTCTGATACGATTTGCGAAAAGTTAAAGAGCAAGCTGTCAGATTTGGGGTCCCAAGCTAATCCAAGAGCTTTAGTGATGTCCGATCCGTCCTGAAATTTGATAAGTTTCTCTCGATCGGACTCGGGTTCACCCTCAAGAGCTGAAGGTTCGTTGGAGCACCACTTGCGAATCGGAAAATGTCCTCTAAGCAGCATTTCCTTTACTTGTTTGCGAATTTCAGCAGCCTCTTCGGCATTATCCCCTCCAGAGATCAAGTCATCAACGTAGAAGTCCCTGCGGACGACCTTGGCAGCCAGTGGAAATGCGAGCTCCTCGTCCTTGGCTAGCTGGTGCATGGCGCGAATGGCCAAGAATGCAGCTGGCTTAGTTCCGTACGTAACGGTATCCAGCGTGTAGATCTCGATGTCATCTTCTGGATTTTCGCGCCATAGTATGCATTGCAGAAACTCGTCAGGATGAGTCACACGCACACACCGATACATTTTACAGATGTCTCCACAGATGGCAACCTTAAAAAATCGAAATCGAATGAGCGTGATGAAAATCTTCGGTTGTATTGATGGGCCAGCTAATAACAAGTCGTTTAACGATGCGCCTGACGTAGATTTGGCGGAGCCGTCGAAAACAACACGCAGCTTAGTTGAGGTGCTGTCCGGCTTCTGCACGCAATGATGTGGTAAAAAGAATTGTGGCACGGTTTGCTTTTTGGATGCTAAAGACATATGCCCCAAGTCGACATATTCCTTTAAAAAGGCTGAGTACTGCTCCTTCAAATGTGGGTTTTTTGATAACTTCGCTTCAAGAGATTTAAATCGCCTTAAAGCGCGCTGGTATGAATCTCCTAATGCGTCAAAGTTGGTTTTAGCAGGGAGACGAACAGAATATTGACCTGAATCGAGTCGCGTGCAACCTTGTAGGAAAAGCTGCTCGCAGAGAGCGTCTTCATCGGAAATGTACGGTTCAGCACCACAGCAACTGTCGATTTCCCAAAAACGCTTAACGATATCTGCGAGTGGTTCTTCAATCGTGAGCAGTTGAGGCTCTTTAAAAAGGGCGGCTAAGGATGAATGCTTAGGTGAACCATGGGCAAGGCCACCAGAAACAATCCAGCCAAGTCTGGTCTTCTGTAGAGTTGGCAAGTTGTCACCCAAGCGTATTTGACCAACACACATTAGGTCAAAGAATAACCCAGCACCGAGCAAAATATCAATCCGTTGAGATTTGAAAAATAGTGGATCAGCGAGAACAACGTTTTGTGGGATGCTCCATCCTTTAACATTTAGGTCATAATGAGGCTGATAATCGGTTATAGTGCGCGTGACAACAGCCGAAAATGATGCACTGCATCCGCTGTCATGCGAATGGGCAGATATATCAACCGATTTATCAGATGCTAGAGATGATTCGCCTATCCCCGAAATGGATATATTTGCACGGTGCGTTTTTAGCTGCAACTGATTGGCTAGGCGTGCAGTGATGAAATTTAATTGAGAAGCAGAGTCTAGTAGAGCGCGACATGGCACGAAACCACCCGAACTCCCTTTTACATATATTATAGCAGTTGGGAGCAACACGTATTCCGGGGGCGTAGCATTTAAAGAGTCAGGTGAGGGATTTGTTGAGATAGAGATCAGCGTTGCTGAGCTTGGTACCTGAGGAGTAGTTGCAGGCTGTGCAGGCGGAGCGTTTGAGCCTGAATCCATATGGAGCAACGAGTGATGCTTATACTGGCAATGTTTACAATGCCCTGATCTGCACTGTTGCAGACCATGACCTTTGCGAAGGCAGTTTAGACAAAGGTGCATGCGTTTCACTTCCTTATGACGCAAGTGAGGCGATAAATTTAAAAACCGGGAACATTTGGACAGAAAGTGTTCCTTCGAGTCGCAAAAAGGGCATGATGGGTGATTATGATTTGTTGATGCAATGAGGGTGTTAGATTTGGATTTAAATAAGGCTTTTCCCACCTGATGGCTAGGTGTCTTTACCATAGCTCTTTCCAAATTTTCCAGCATGCGGCATCTTTTCTCGAGGAAATTCGACATGTCAGTCCACTCGATTAATCTGTCCGAAGGCAAGGCTTCTTCCCATCTCTCCTGTGTATTTTGGTCGAGTTTACGGCTGATGATATGTATCAGTAGGCCATCAGACAGCTCTTCCTTAGTTGACATGGAGCTAAGTGCTCGCAGATGCGAATTTATTTCGTCACTAAGCTCGCGGAGCCCACTTGCTGATCCCTTCTCTACACCTGGTAATGCAAATATAGCCCGCACGTGTGCCTGGAAATGGAGCAATTTATTATCAAATCGACTGATAAGTAATTTTAACGCCTTGTCGTAATTATCGTCTGAAGGCTCCAGCGCCTTCATTGTGGCCAAGGCAGCACCCTTTAGGCAACCGCGTAAATGTTGGAATTTTTCAAGCTTACTCAGTTCCTCATTGTTACCGATCACAGTTTTGAACATAGCGTGGAAGTCAGGCCAATCCTCGTACGAGCCGCTGAACGTGGGCAACTGAAGCTCTGGCAAACGCGATCTATGGACTTGCGACTGTGATTCGTTTTGGCTGAAGTGATGAGTTTGAGCATTGTCAGCAGAGATCACTGTTGAATTGACACAGGAACCGCGAACTTTCTCCAGGGCTTCCAGCTTCCGAGAGATTGCTGATTTCGCCTCACAATAAAGCTGCGTGAAGTCAGTTCTTGCGTCACCAGCCAGCTCCATCAAATCCAGCTTCTCAAGGGAGGACTGCGAATTTTCGAATTCAGTCTTCATGTTTTCCACCACCTCGAGACGAACCAGCAGATCCGACTCATCGAAGCTTTCTAGCTCCTTTTTTAAAAATGTGGTGGTAGCTGCTAACTGCCTTTTGACCGATGAGGTTTTAGCCCGAAAGAAATCAATCTCACTTGGGGGTAATTCACTCCCAGGCATTATGGCGAATGCTCACTGTAGTGACAAAAAAAACTGGCGCGAAAAATTGAGGCAGGTCAACAAACGGAATGCCCTTGAAATTGTCCAAAGTCAAGTGCAGAGCAAGTGTGTAAACGCGAAACAGAGATTACCGTTGCACTGTGTATGTGTATGTGTATATGCGACACAAATTTACCGGCACCAAAATGTATGTATGTATGTATGCGTCTGTGTGTTGATGGGCGTTCGATGTACCGAGGGTTGTGTTTAGCACCGATTTGTGCTGAAACAGCTTGGTTACTATATAGTTTCCGCTATATAGCAACGCTAGTCGAGATCACACAGCGATTTGTAATGATCTGCAACCACCGAAAAAACCGCACTCAACCCGTTTGTATGTGTGTGTGTTTGTGTGTGTGCGCGCGGCTGGCAGCTTACAGCGAATATTGCTGGCTGCTTTGCAACAAGTAAAAAGGACCGAAACCGACTTGCTACTGATCAATTATCACGTTCGAGGGTCACCAATGTTTTGAGGAGAAACTATTTTGTATCCCCTTTGCCTTTATTTTATTAAAAAAGACCGAGTTCAATTTTTGTGTGTTTAATTTGATCAGAGTAACAAGCGGGAAGTGAAAAGAGATGACAAAAAAGACTGATATTAACTATCGAAAAATAATAGTGATGACAATTTTAATGATGATCGTTACTCGTGACTGAATATAATGTGAATGATAGTGACTTCAATGTTATTAATATTTCATAAAATACAAAAGGGAATATATAAGAGGCAAATAAATATTAAGAGGCATTCTGCTGCGAACATCTTGCTTAATTATTGTGCAATTTGTAAGTCGATTGCTGCCAATCTGAGTTAATAAATTAACCCCCAAAGAAATGACGAGAAGCCGCTCAAATGTTGGCAAATTTGATTATTTTTCCGAAATTGTTATAATTAAAACAAATTATAAAGGGAAAAGCATCGAACAGATGTCCAGAGCGAAATTTGCTTGGCTTTTATGAAGACGCTTAAAGACTTGGCCCTCAATGTAACAATGGGCGACATGAAAGTTGCGGCTGTAGCCTGGAAAGAACTGACTTTAAGTCTGGCCAACCTTTCCTCCGATTGCTTGAATTGAATAATGCGTGTCCGGCCCAATGTTATTTTCGAGCACAGCATCATTACCCTTTTGATTTTGCCTACGTATATCGTCTGACTTAGAAAGACGGGTGCACTCCTAGCGTTTCCTTACGGATTTGCTTCTTCCCTGAATCATCGATTGCCATCTGTCGTGCGAGAGGCATTTATTTAATTAAAGCAAATCTCTTGTTTTCATATACGTACGTAAAAAATATTTACTAAATCTTTTACTTAGTTAAAGAAAATTAAGTATGTTTTGTTAAAAAAAGGACTAACCAAATAGCTTACATTTCAAAATATTAATAAAAACCGCATTTAAAGTCTTAATCTAAATTTGCACTTTCGGGCTGTCTACCCTATGCAGTCAAGTTCGAAAGGGTTTGTGAACTAGCTTAAAAAATGAAATCGCTTGAAGTTCTGTGGCATGGCGAAAATATTCGAGCGATTTGGCAAATCTCTAGAAGCCAAATCGCTAGTGAATTCTGTGGCACCCCTGTATAGGTATAATAAATTATAAAAATTTAGTAAGTACTGCATACCTTATATTCACCATGCTCGACTTTGGCTCACTCACCAAACAGGCACGGATCACGGATGCTCTCGATCACTTCGTGACACGTTCATATTCACGACACGGGTACACATCTAGTTTAAGTAATTAACATTTTTCATACATTCAAGTTTATTGCGAAACAAATACAAGCCCTCTCTACGCCTTGCAGTTGCCGTCGGCGTCGTTCGCAAAAATATGTGATCTCGTATAACGGAATCAATCCTGCTATTTTCGTCGCTCGCTTTACTGCTGCTCTACTCATTGTAATCGCATCGTTTCAAATTTTCGCTTGCTTGCCGCTGAACACTTGGTGTGCCGGTTCTTTCGTTCTCGTTGGCTTTTTGGGACTTGTATCACCTCTTTCATTCTCGTTGGCTTTGCCGCTGCTCTACGCACACCAGCACTCTGCCTGGTCCTAACTGAACAATTATTTTACTTTGCTATCTGAGCCGGTTGTTAGCAGTGTGGTTGGCACCAATTAATCGCTCGCATTTTAGATTAAACTGCCGCTCGATGACCTAAAACGTCAACGGATTAATATAAAAAGGAATATATCGTGTATCAAAACCCTGGTTGAGCCTAAGATTAGATCAGAAACTAAGCTGTCTGCTGATGAACTGCGCTGTCGATTGGGCATACTAGAATCATATTTTAAGAAGACTATTTCTATTCAAGCTGACATTGAAAACATTGATTCGCGCTGTCCTAAAAGACCCATAAGTGGCAATCAAGTTGTGCATCAAAGAGCAAATTGGTGAAGATATAAACACCACAGTTACAAACCTGGAGTCGCCCAACATACCAGCAGTCAATGAGGTCTACGTAGCTACCAAAACTGCCACTGCCTTTCTTTGTTGAAAATTACTCCAACTATGAGAATTTCATCAACTCTTTTGAACAAATCATTGCAAAATAGTCTGGATTGTCAAGTATAGAGAAGTTTAACTATTTGCCGACTTGCATCAAAGGACCTGCGTTGGATACGATCAAGGCATTTCAAGTCAAGAAGGAAAATTACCCCAAGGCTCTGGAAAGATTAAAAGAAATGCCCAATAATCCTACTCTTATATTTCTAGAAGGTATTGCTGCTCTGTTTGCCTTAAATCCTGTCGAGAAATCAAACGGCCAGCAACTTCGCAGCCTGGTGGATAAGGCGCCTGCTATTTTTAACTCGGTGGAATCAATTGGAACCGCAACTAGTATTCTTCAAACCATGCCCAAATACATCGCTGGTCAACATGTACGCAGTTTTTGGAACTCCAATGTCAATTTCTAATTTCGTCTGGGACCTCGTCGCAGCGTAAGCCTGACCACAATAATCATTCGTCGTTGCATCATGATCATCACCCATCGTAGAAGTCTTCGATTACTCAAGCATCATCTTAATCAACACCGGTGAGTCAACCAACGAAACCATTTTGGCAACCTGCACCGCATCCTCATTCATCACAAGCTGCTTTACACTCTCATATGAATATCGCAGCAGAGGATCAAATCTTTTTGGCAACAGCTATGGCAATGGTCACGGATTCATCAGGTGAATACTGAAAACTTTGCCCAAAACTTCGCCTTCATCGTGAATGGCATCACATTTGAGTTCGTAGTATTGGAGAATCCCTAACAAATATTAAGTCTAGCACAACTTCTTCAATAAAATCAAGCAAGCTGTTACCAATTCGGAATCACATCGCATATTGCTTATCAACCAGATGCTAACATCGACATATCAAATTGGAACTTGCCTGCCAACACACCACTGGCGGATGAAACATTCTTTGAATAGCGTCGCATCGATCTGGTTCTCGGAACCGAACTATTCCTTGACGCTCTCGCTGTTGGTCAAATTCGGATTGAACAGAATCTACCTACCTTACAGAAAACACTACTTGGTTGGGTCATTTCAGGCAGGTTTCGTCACTATACTGAGCAGTCAACCTTGTGTTTGGTAACTGTTGAGGATTTCATCCTCAACGCAATTATGGAAAACTCATTCGATTGAACGCCTGTGTGAGGATTCCTCTGGTCGCAATGTGGTCAGGTTGCCGTTTGGAAAAAACCCGAAATGTCTTGGCCATTTCGCTGACACAGCTCGAGACCGATTTCTCGCTATCGAAGAACGTCTCTCGCGCTTGCCTGATATTCGCTTTCAGTATGTATCAATAATGCAAGAGTATGAAAAGCTTGACCACATGATTTGCACCCAAACCAAACTTAGATGATCCCTACATCTACAATAAAGAATCTACATACCACATCACTTTGTGCTCAAACCAAGTAAAATATCTACTTCACTCAGAGTCGTTTTCGAAGTTTGAAGTTGAACGAGTTGAACGATATACTCGTAGGTGGTCCCCAAATCTAAGAGGAATTGTAGAAATTATGTAAGTGCTCCCCAAACCAACAAATGAGACATGCGAATCAAGACGTCTTGTATTTTTCGATTCCCTTTTTAATTTAACTTAGTACAAAAAATCGCTGCCAGCGGCAGCGCAGCATAAGTCGTCGGCTCATCTTAATTTAGCTACATCGTTGCTGACCGAAAAAAGCGTGGTCAGCGAACAGAGCCCTGCAGAGCTGTGGTGGGGCATTTTAGTTAACGGCCATCCCTTTTCAAGTCATGGCCGTCCTCGGCCGTGCCTAACTTGTTGATTGTGACCGTAATCTTGGAGGATTCTCGTCTCATCCTAAGATAATGTAGTAGGAAGGCGAGGACGTTGATTACAGCTAGCAAACTCAGACCCCAAACAGACAGCTGTGACCGTCCTAAAGTTCGATGAGTTCTCTACCTTGACTTCCTTAATGAATTGAAGGTTGTGTTCATTTAGCCCATGTAAGAGCGGAAGGCTGGGAGCTTCAGCGCGCCCGGGGATGTTCAAAAGTGGGGACGCGGCTGGTTTGTGGAGAACATTTTGAATATTATTGAGGTTCGTGTAGTGTAAAGCCTCAATCGAGGCGTATTTGTTGAATGTAATGAGGTGGGTTCCCGCAATTATGACTTCTGGGCTGTTGTCGGTGCTTACTGTTGCTGGGCGAGTAAGGCAGTGGGCTACTATTCCGGAATGCAAGGCTTGGGCGCACGGTTGCCAATCGGCAGAACGTTGCTGTGGTCGCTGATGAGCAACGTACGACAGGGTATATTTCCTTGTCGCAATCCGCCACGATGTTGTTGTCAGCAGCAACACCGTTAGATTATGTCCCACAGGAAAAAATAAACTTTTCTACAAACTAGCTTAACTCTGGGATAAATAATAATAAAATGGATGATATCTTCGGACTTAATGCTAAAAACTTCTAGATGACTCAAGATTGACTTCAGCTCAGTGTGGTCAACTATTGTGGAGTTTACTATTTTCGCCCTTGCGAGGGTGATTGTGAGCGTTAAGTTTTCCAGTAATTACGATTCCATGCCTTGTTAGTGAAATTTCAAAGAGGTGTGCTGTACCAATAGGTTCCTTTTTAGTTACTTCAATAATTTTGTTCACGGCATCAGTTAATTGTTATACTTGTCGCTGGAACTCTGAATTATTAGTTACCTGTCTGTTACGCGTGCGTACTCGGCAAGTTCGCCGTGTGGCGTAGGAGGCCGTATTGCCCCCATACTAAGATAATTCCGTCAGAAATTGGCACATAGTCCGGACGCGAGTAGTCCGTAAGTCTGGCTATCACCACGATTAGAGGATGAAAAACTTAATCCTAAAATAAATAAAAATTGTAGATGAAAAAATGTAGTCCTAAAGCATTAAGTTTGTTGTGCGTGGGAGCATCAGAACTTAACGCAAGTTGTCCTTATGGACCACCCTCCCCTTAATCAGGACCGTCGTCCCGAGATCCGCTTGAACGACGTTTTCGACGCAAAGTGGAGTCAACTTATTACCCAACCTTTTATTTGTTTTTACCAAAACTTTTTCTCCTACTTCGAATACCTTGTTCTGTCTGTCTGAATTGTTTCGGTCTAGCTGGAGTTCCTGTGCTTTCTGTACCCTTTTTCGTACTGTTTCAGAACATCTTCTGCTTCGCTTCAATATGTTTGGCTTTTGAAGTTAAGGAACATCCTGGGGATTTGTTATCGAGTGCTAATAAAATCAACGGCTTTTCCCCCGTTTGTGCAGTGAAACACCATGGGAAAGGCAATAGCAAAAATGACTTTCTAATTGGAACACATGCGTGCATATTTATTTGACAGCGTCCGCCCCCAGTCCTGCATGTGCATTCATTGAGACAACGTTGAACTGGTCATCCATGTTTTTCCCAATTCAATTTCCAATTTTTAATTTTAGTGCCCATTCTTTGTTTGCTCAGCAAACACACACACACACATTGGCAAATATTCAATTTGAGTAGAAAATTATCAAACAAGTTTTTTGTACATCGCCTGGGCCGCTGATCTGCGCGCGTAAGGTTAACGTTAGTACACTCATGTTACCGAATTATTTCGTATTTAATCCCGATTTGTATTTCATTGGTGCTGAAATTAAGATTGACTCCTGCCTGCTTCATTAAGTCAAGGCCTAATATTGCGTCGAAGGCCTTTAGATCATTTAACACAAAGAAGGTAGCGTCGATGCCAAACATTGAGAGAATGCATTTTTTCGTTATATTAGTTGGGCCGTGGATGGAACATGCGGCAAAGGGTGACTCGACCGGGATTAAGCCCTTCAGGTTAGTTGAGCTTTTGATATAATTTTTTGAAACTCCCGGATCGAGTAAAAATCGTAAGGTTTCACCTTCTATTTGTCGCTGGATGAAAGCCAGCCGTGACTTTCCCCTGAAAAATTGACCGAGTCACTTTGGTAATCGCAATCGCTGCGCAAGTCAATGTCAGATGCCGCTTTAGTAGCGGTCTCGGCGTAATCTGACCTTGATTGATGACCTTGCTGCAACCTGTAATTGTTTGTACGAGAGCTTTGTGTATTCTGATACACGATAGACTGGCGGTATTTCGAGGATTCCGCATCCAAGTTAACACCCTTCTCTTCCCACAACCAAATATAAACATCCTCTTCTTGATCACTTCGCTTGAATCGGCTAACATAAACAATCTGCACGCGAGCTTCAGCCGCCCAGCTAACGTAAACTATTCTTTCAAGCAGCTCTATTCTGCGAACGCTACAAATCCTTTGTTCTTTGTCTTGGGTCCAAAGTCCAAACGTTCAAGCTCATCGAAATTATGCTTGATCAGCATTTCCTTTGTTCTCCCCAGCATAAGCTTTCAAGCTCTTCAAGCTTTGAAGATTTCAACAAGAAGCTTTAGCATCAGCATAGCTGTGAAGGCAGCATAAGTTGACTATGTACTTTAGTTCCACTCTGTATCCCAACCCACACACAATTATAAAGTAATAAAAGCCTACGAGCCACAAAAAAATATTTTTTTAACTAAAAGTTTATTCTTTTGTTAAACTGGCGCCCAACGTGGGGCATGCGCAATTTTAAATCACTTATATCGGACAAGTCGCGCGAAAAAGTAGTAGTGCGTTTTAAAATTGAAATATATTTTTCAAAATTAAGAAAAATTCGAAGTGACGCGTATGCCGGAAACCTTTGACAACATTGCGACCAAGTCCAATGTTTAACTGTGCTCGTAATGTTTAAACATTACAAATTGTGAAAAAGTGGGTTACAATGGAACCAAAACCAAGCTAACAAAAAACCAATCATCACAAAACAGTACAAAGTAAAACCTACACCAAAAATCATCACAAAGTAAAACAAACACCAAAAAATCATCACAAACAATTCAAATCAGAAGTTTACCAATAACGAAGAAGACCCCACCGACCTAGAAAGAAGACCCCTACAGGAGAGCACGTGAGCGGGTTATTTTAAGCAGATATACCAAATATTTTTTTAATTTAAAAAAAGGAAGAAAAAAAGAGATATTGAATTGGGTCAAGTTTTGAAGATATTTGATAAAGGTGGACGATCTCATTGAAGAATTTTCTAACCTCACCACACCATTGAGTACAAATAGATGATAGTATCAGAGATGATGAATCCATTGATGTTACCAAATCTGTCCCGGAATTTTCGGGAAATTACAGCGCGTATGTCAGCTTGCGCGAAGCCGCTGTAAGTGCCATGAGTTTATACAAACCAAACAGTCACAGATATGTGGAAGCACTCACTAATCTTCGAAATAAATTGACAGGCCGTGCCATAGAATGTATTAATAACCATGGCACTGTATTAAACTTTGACGCCATATTAGCTCGATTGGACATTTCCTTAAGTGATAAGCGTCCAATATTTATAATCGAGCAAGAACTCAGTGTCCTCAGACATGGAAATCTGTCCGTACTAGATTCTTACAATCTCGTGAATAAGAAACTAACTTTGCTGATCAATAAAACTGTAATGACATATGGTCATAACTCAGCGGTAGTTATCGAAACGAATAAGAAAAACAGAGAAAACGCTTTGAGAGAATTCATTTCCGGCCTAAACGGCAACTTGCCAGACATCTTATTCTCTCCTATGCCAGAAAACCTTCCAAGTGCTTTAGCTAAGGCTCAAGAATTGGAGGCCAATTATCAACGGGCAAATTTTGCTAACAGTTATTATCCCAATCAGCATCCAATAAATCCGAAACCTCAATCTAGTCATATTGACCAACCACAAAAATTTGATAATTCAAGGAGAAATGATAACTCCCTGCGGTTTAATCCAAAACCACAACAGGGTTTTCATAATAATTTTACTCCCGAAATTTCTAATCCTTAACCTTCTCAGGTACCAATGGAAATATATCCTTCGATCCAATTTCAAAACAGACCTTCGCGGGCTCAACCCCAATTCCCACAAACATCCAACTTCCCAGGTGGATCGACACCTAAGAAACGTGATCATAGCGATCAAACCCGTTCTCCTCAAAAAACTATGAGGATAAACAATATAAACGGGAACCATTTTTTAAAGGATCCGTAGAAGACCTCCTCTACCTGTTCAAATTCGACAGAAAACTAAACCGAAACTTAAAAGTATAACTTGATGCGGGTGCAATTGCGAGTTTCATAAATAAAGGTATTTACAAAAATGCAATCAGACTTCCAATTCATAAAAGGTTAAGATGGGGCCGTCTGTAGTCCAGTGGTTAGTGTGCTGGACTTCTGGGCGGGAGGTCGTGGGTTCGATCCCGCCTCTGAACATCTAATAATAAAAGTTTTTTTCTTTCTTTAGAATAATAGCTTTTACACATACGGTCTCCTTTACCAGCTATTGGCGCCAGCTGTGAAGTAACTAGCCATGAAAAAGCAAATTCTCAAACTTCGCCGTTCGGATTCGGCGTTAAACTGTAGGTCCCTTTCTCTTGTGCGAAAAATTTAAGGCACGCACGCCAAGAGATTGTGAGAAGCTTGGCTTGGCCCCGTTGGAGGAGCTGTCAGCCAATTTTACATTTACGGTAAATGATTACTCAACCATTACCTATTATCATAATATTAATATATTGAACGTTAATCACATATTTTATGAAATAAGCAATTTGTAATGAGACCTATTGGTCGGATACAATCTTTTAAGAAGATTGGAGCCATGATCAATATGGAAAATTTGTTCCTACTATATAAATTTAAGAAAGAAAAAGTGTTTGAGGAAAACCCAAGCCAAGACCAAATTGGCAATCTTCAAACAGTCGAGAATACCACATCGGTTGATTCAGAATCTGACGTTCAATCGGAATTGAGAGAAAAACTCTCCCGATTCTTCACGTCGGAAATAACTAAGAGTGACTCAGACTGTGCAAGCAGTATAAAAACAAAATAAAAAGCAAATAGGCTTAGGTAGTTCTAAAGCGGATTCTACCCTTAGTCACACAAACAGCAAAAAAAAAGAAAAAACAAAAGAGTTCAAACAAATCTGACAAATGTTCTTCAGTTTGCACTAACAATCAATCTGCTGAGGAAGCAGATGAATTAAAAATGCTTGAGCAACAAATTGTTCAAGAAATCCAATTCAAGCACTCAAACATTCAAACAAATCTTCCCTTTAGAACAGATATTTAGGGAGAAATAAGAACCATGAACAACAAACCTGTTTATAGTAAGCAGTACCCTTACCCCCATTCAGCAAGTGACTTCATTAACGAAGAAATAAATCGCTTGTTAAAAGACAATATTATACGACCTAGTAAAAGCCCTTACAACTCACCTGTATGAGTAAGGTAAAGGTAAGGTAAAGGTAAAACTGGCTATACAGCTCCTCGACGGGGCCAAGCCAAGCTTCTCACAATCTCTTGGCGTGTGTGCCTTAAATTTTTCGCACAAGAGAAAGGGACCTACAGTTTAACGCCGGATCCGAACGGCAAAGTTTGAGAAATTGCTTTTTCATGGCTAGTTACTTCACAGTTGGCGCCACTAAGCTGGTGAAGGTGACCGTATGTGTAAAAGCTAGTTTCTAAAGAAAGAAAAAAACTTTTATTATTAGATGTTCAGAGGCGGGATCGAACCCACGACCTCCCGCCCAGCAGTCCAGCACACTAACCACTGGGCCACAGACGGCCACCTGTATGAGTGGTCGGTAAAAAAGGATTAAACCCAGATGGGAGTCCTAAGAAACGTTTTGTCATTGATTTTAAGAAAGTGAACGAAAACACTATCTCTGACAGATACCCAATGCCGGATCCATCGGTTATTTTATCGAATCTTGGCAAAGCCTCAAGCTTCTCTACCATTGACTTAGAATCAGGGTTCCACCAGATTTTAATGAGGGAAGAAGACATAGAAAAAACAGCTTTCTTAATAAACAACAAAAAATACGAATTCCTGCGTTTACCCTTCGGGCTGACAAATGCTCCAAGGCAACAATATCCTAAAAACCAAAGTTGGAAAAACTTGTCATATTTATATGGACGACATTATAGTTTTTTCCGAAACACCCGAACAGCATCTTATCGATTTGAAAGAAATCATCGATATATTGTTTAAAGCAAATATGAAAATTTATTTGGAAAAATCCAAGTTTTTCAGGAAAGAAACAGAATTTCTGGGGTATATTGTCTCTCACAGAACTATCAAAACTGACCCAGCAAAAATCAATTCCATTGTTCAATACCCGCCTCCCAGTAATCTGAGAGAACTTCGCGGGTTTTTAGGCCCACCCGGCTATTACCGGAAATTTGTCCACAATTATGCTGCAATAGCAAAACCCCTTACTTAGCTTATACAAGGTGAAAACGGTAGAGCTTCAAAACTTATGTCCAAAAAAGTAAAAATTAACCTCGACCAAGATGCGGATTCGGCATTTCAAACTTTGAAAAACCATGTGGTTTCAACTATTGAACTTACAAAACCTGACTATTCGAAAAGATTCACCCTTACTACAGATGCATCGGACGTCGCCATCGGTGCAGTTCTTTCCCAAGACGGCAAACCAATAACATTTGTTTCCAAGACTCTTAATAAAACAGAACGAAACTACGCAACAAATGAGAGAGAATTATATGCCATAGTTTGGGCATTGAAAAATCTCAGAAATTACTTATACGGAGTTGTGAATTTTGAACTTTCTTCTCTTCGAAACCCCAACGCAAAACTAAAAAGATGGCATGCTTTTATTGAAGAGTATTCCCCAAAAATAATTTATAAACCTGGCACTACTAACGTAGTTGCAGACGCATTATCCAGAATCACTATAAACAATTTAATTAATGTATGATAAAAAGAAGGAGTGGACGTCGTCTTGGTTTTGAGCATAGATCTTCTTCTTCTTCTTCTCTTCTTGATTGGCCCGATGCATGCATCACAACCGTTCGACGGTCTCGGCCGCTGCCAACAATGTCCGCCAGTCGCTTCTGCTCCGTGCGAGCTGGGACCAATTGGTCAAACCAAGCTTGGCAAGGTCTGCCCGAACCTGGTCATCCCATCTAAGTCGAGGTCTCCCCCGCCTGCCTCTTCCTCCGTAGTCAGCCGCCTTCGAATAATAAGCTTTCCTTACTGGAGCTTCTTCGTCCATCCTGGTAACATGTCCTAACCGCTGTTGCTTTATGCCGCTGTTGCTTTATGCGCTTGACCAGACAGGTGTCCCCATAGAGATTAGCGACTTGTATAGGGCTAATTTTGTTCTTCGCTTGAGGTCTCTGCTCTTGAGCTCTCCACTTAGCCCGTAGAAGCATCGGTTTGCAAGAGTGATCCTTTGTCGGATTTCCAGACTGATGTTGTTGTCGCTGGTTATCGTCGTTCCGAGGTAAACAAAATCCTCTACAACTTTAAAGTTGTATTCTCCCATTGTAACAAATTGTCCAAGACGCAAGGACTTTTTGTCCGCGGATACAAGGTATTTCGTCTTGTCCTCATTTACCGCTAAACCCATCAGTTCTGACTGCCTCTCAATCTCTGAAAACGCCCTGCTTACCGCCCGTTCGTTTTTGCCGATGATGTCGATATCATCGGCATATGCGAGTAGCATTAGATCTTTATAAATAAAGGCGCCCGTTCTGTTGGCATGTGGGCACCGGCGCAGTATATATTCCATCAGTAGATTGAAGAAGTCACAGGATAAGGTATCGCCCTGCCTAAAACCTCTCTTGGTATCAAATGGTTCGGAAAGGTTCTTTCCTATTTTGACGGAGCCTTGTGTACTTCTCAACGTCATCATGCAAAGACGAACGTACTTTGCTGGTATACCAAGGGTAGACAAGGCTTCAAAAACCTTGACCTTATCGGCGTGTCGAAGGCTGATTTATAATCAACAAATAGATGGTGTGTGTTGATGCCTCTCTCATAGGTCTTCTCCAGGATTTGTCGTAACGTGAATATCTGGTCTGTGGTGGATTTACCAGGTCTAAAGCCACACTGATAAGGTCCAATCAGTGTGTTTGTAAGCGGCTTAAGACGTTCACAAATAATGCGCGACAGAACCTTATATGCAATGGGAAGGAGACTGATCCCGCGGTAGTTGGCGCAAACTGCAGGGTCTCCTTTTTTAAAGATTGGGCATAGAACACTTAAATTCCAATCGTCGGGCATGCTTTCGTCAACCCATATACGGCAAAGAAGTTGGTGCATGCACCTTACCAAATCTTCCCCTCCAGCCTTGAACAATTCAGCACGCAGCTCATCAGCGCCTGCTGATTTATTGTTCTTTAGCCTTTGTATGGCTAAGCAGACTTCCTGTTGGGTCGGCGGGTCTATCTCTATGTTGTCGATTGGTGGCATCGCTACTTCTCTAGAGGCGGCATCATGTTCGTCATCGCCTCCCAGTAGGTTGGAGAAGTAGCTTCTCCATATGTTAAGCGCCACTTGCGGATCGGTGACCAGATTCCCGTGTTCGTCTTTGCATTGTGCGACTCTGGGCTTAAAACCTTGTGTTAATTGCTTAATATTTTGGTAAAATTTTCGAGTCTCACTCATGCCGAATAACATCTCGACTTCCTCGCGCATGCGCCTTTCCTGCTCGCTCTTTTTCCTTCTAAAGAGGCGCTTCCGCTCTTTCTTTTTCTCCCGATATCGCTCCGTAACAGCCCGCGTTGCTCCCGACTGCAGAGTTCTCCTGTAGGCTGCGTCTTTTTCTGCAGTAGCAAGTCGGCACTCCTCATCGTACCAAGTCCGACTTCGAGGGGACTCGGAGTACCCGAGTATCTCCTTGGCAGCCGTACTCAGGGAGTGTGATATACGATTCCACTGTTCGCATATATCGGAAGAAGATGGGGAGGTTTCCCTGAGCAGTTGGGCGAGTTTGGCTTTGTAGGCTTCAGAGGTCCCTTGTGATTGCAGCTTCTCGACGTTTAGCTTTCGACGTGTGCCAGAGCGTGAGGCATTTGCCACACTGAGCCGCGTGCGTACCTTGGCTGCAACCAGGCAGTGATCCGAGTCTATGTTGGCTCCTCGAATCGCACGCACGTCTAGTACACTCGATGAGTGCCTTCCGTCGATCACAACGTGATCAATCTGATTTCGTGTTCGTTGATCAGGGGACTTCCAGGTCGCCTTATGGATGTCGAGGTGTTCAAATCTCGTACTACTTATGACCATGTTCCGGCCTGCAGCAAAGTCTATTAGCCTCTCTCCGTTACCGGAGGTTGTTTCATGAAGGCTAAATCGTCCGACTGTCGAACCAAAGACTCCTTCTCTCCCGATTTTCGCGTTAAAATCGCCTAGCACGATCTTTATGTCGTGATCGGGGCAGCGCTCGTATAGTTGTTCCAGGCGCTCATAGAATTCGTCTTTTGTCGAGGTGTCCTTGTCTTCTGTTGGCGCGTGTGCACAGATAAGACTAATATTAAAATATTTTGCCTTAAGTCTGAGCGCGGCAAGCCGCTCGTCAACTGGTGTAAAGCTGATGACTGAGGTGAGTAGTCTATCACTCACTGCAAAGCCGCACCCAAACTCGTGCTTGGAAACATGCCCACTGTAGTATATCTTCCAGGGGGGTGGTGGTTTCTCTTTTTTCTTCTCTTTTGGTAGCGTTATTATCTTGCTCCCATATCCAACCCATCGCATTTCTTGGAGTGCAGTAACGTCCGATGAGTATTCCTTGAGGACTTTCACCAAGTCGATATCATCACCCTCTCCGTTGAGGGTGCGGACATTCCAGGTGCATATCCTCAAATCGTGGTCCTTAAAACGTTTGCGTGAGTCGTCGTCAGAGGGGGTCCGTATCCGAGGCATTGTAGTCGCAGTTTTCATTGGTGGAAATTTTTACGGTGGTGGGTACCAAACCCGACGCACTAACCCTATATATTATACCCTGTAGGGAAGGGCGGGTCGCCGCTCACGTTAGCCAGCAGCGTTGCGGATGCATTGCTCTGTTACCGGTGGTCACCACGAGGAGGTGTGAGTCGACTTGAGACGCAGTAAACCAGGATCACGCTGGGTTCGCCAAGTTGAACCGATCAGCAGCTTTACCTGACCACATACGCCCCCATTAGGTCCAGAAGATCTTGACTAGAAGTTCTGAACCACCACCATAGCATAGATCGCTTCTGATTTATTTGAATATTGAACAACTCGGCTGAGCTGACCAGCTATCCGGTCAGCGACGCCGGCAGCGTAAACGGCTGCTTTGTATACATATGTTTATGCTTACTTAGCTATCTCGCAACGTTTAGAGACGAAAATGTTATATGCACGTCGTGGAATGGTAAATGACAAATATGCTAACGCTGCATATCTATAGGGATCATGTTACGAGCATTCGCTCAAGTACTGCAAAAAAGTGTTACAGTATAAGTTTTACTCTATACCACTTACAGTGGGTACTTAATATGTGTGCATACCACATCTCCCTCCTAAAAAAAATAACGTAATGTAATGAAGTTATTTTATACATAAATGAATAAAATTTGTATGAATATATTTGAAAAGTTATATGAATATTTTTATTAAAAAAATTTTTTTTTTTTATACACTTGAAAAGTGTATTATAATTTTGCCCAGAAGTGTGCAACGCATAGAAGGAATCATCTCCGACCACATAAAGTATATATATTCTTGATCAGCATGACGAGCTGAGTCGATTAAGCTTTGTCCGTCCGTCTGTCCGTCTGTCCGTCTGTCTGTCTGTCTGTTTCTACGCGAACTAGTCCCTCAGTTTTGGAGCTATCGAGCTGAAACTTTGCACAGAGTCTTCTTTTTACTGCACGCTGCTAATATGTCGGAACCGACCGGATCGGATAACTACTTCTTGTAGCTGCCATACAAATGTTCGGTCGGAAAATGGATTTTAGTGAGAAAAACTGTTTTGCTCTCAATATAACTGCTCTCAAACACGGTCATGGGTAATATGTAATGTTTTTAAGCTGATCTGCGAAGTTTGGTCGAAGTCGCTAACCGTTGAGACAAGCTATTTCAAGTGTATCAAAACTTCGGTACAGACGAAGTTAGCTTTGCCTTTCTCGTTTAATGGATCATTGTTCCATCAGGGCTCTTCTGGTTATGGTTACTGTTAAAGATTTAACTATAAAAAAATTTTAACCTATCTTTATGAACTACCTGTGGCTTTTTCTTTCCTAACCTAATTGTTATATTATAATAGCTTTTCGTTTTTCTTTTTCTTTTTCTATCATTATTCTTGCTCTTTTGTATGCTACTTCTAATCTATATTTTAATTCCTTAGCATAATCTTCTATATTGTAAATAGGATCTCTTTTTTCCTTATAAGTATTTATAAATTGTCTCGGCGGCCTACCGAAAACAAGTTCGTAAGGGCAGTAGCCATGGGCTACCGACGGTGTCGTATTGAAGCAGTATGTGAAATAATTCAACCATACGTCGCAATCATTTTTGTCAATCGAAATGTAGGAGCGAATATACTCATTAAATGTTCGATAACTACGCTCGATGGTACCAAGTGTTTGATGATGATACGCTGTCGAGTTTATATTTTTCACTTTTAGTAGTTTACATAATTTGGTGATTAGTGAATTTTTATACTCAGTACCCATATCCGTAATGAACGTCTTCATAGGACCGTACTTGAGAATAAAAGATTCGAATATTGCTCTAGCAACTGTGCTTGCATTTTTATTTGGTACTGGAATCGTGACTAAATATTTTGTTAGGTCACAGATTATTGTAACTGCGTATTCATTGCCTTTATCTGTTCTTGGTAATGGTCCAACGGTATCAATTAAAACGGTATCGAATGCTGTTGCTGGTGTTGGAGTTATCGTCATTGGTGTTTTTGTATAAGTTGTCGTCTTTGCTTTTTGGCATTTCTGACATTTTTTGACATACATTTTAATCGTTTTAGTCATTCTTGGCCAATAGAAATACTTTCTAATTTTAGAAAATCCCTGGATGGCCTCCTTCGATAAGGTCGTCATGGTATTTGGACAGGATTGCTTTAATTTGAGCATGCTTATTTGTACTTTCTTTAAAGTACTATTGCCCTTTTTTTTAAATATTTTTAGTGGAACATTTTCGAAAATTAGTTCACTTGGTGACATTTGTACTTTTGTAATTCCTTGAATCCCGGCTTCCGAATCAAGCCTTTGAAAGAATTGACCTAAGTCGAATTCCTCATTAGAAAACAAGTCATTAACTGAAAATCGTGAAAGAACTCTTTTTCCCATCTTAAACATGCATTTGTTTTTATCGAGTTTTATTTTCACTAATTTTTTGACATTATTGCTAATAACGTCATAGACATGGGGCAAATATTGTTGTTTTTCTTTTTGCTCAAGCAATTTATTTGTTGTGTCTGGCCTGACGGTTTCCTGTCTTGTTGAAGATCTTGTTGATATCTTTAATATTTGTCTATTCATTGTAATTAGCTCTCCAATTGTAATTCTGGATAGAGCGTCTGCAACATGATTGTCTTTCCCCTTGAGGTATTCTACCTCAAAATCGTATTCTTCTAAGTCTAATCGCATACGCGTCAGCTTAGAGCTTGGGTTTTTCATTGAAAACAGGTACGTTAGTTCTGTGATCTGTTTTTACTAAGAAATGCTTGCCATAAACGTATGGTCGAAAGTGTTTGATTGCCCAGTGAATAGCAGCTAATTCCTGCTCAGTTGTGGATTTATTGCTTTCACCTTGTGTGAAAGTTCTTGATGCATATGGGTCATTCTTTTTCAAATCGAACAGGCTCAAAATTCAACTTTTTATTTTTCAATAAAAAAAGAAACCGAAATTAGATCTCGACACTCCCACCGAAACGTAATTTACGGTTTTGCAAAAAAAAATTTTGTTAAATTTATAAACAATTTCAAAAATCGTCCAAAACGAAAAAATGGAAAAAAGGGCTCTTTAAGGGTATATTTTTATTTGTTTATAACTTCAAAATTTAATATCTTTTAAACTATAAATGTCTCCATTTTTTTGAAAACACCAAAATTTAAGTTACGTTTAGGGCAATAAATAGTATATCCTTAGAAGCAATATCATGGTGGTTAACACTGAGAAAAAACTATAAATAATTTTTAGCAACAATTACTTAATATTATTAAATAATTTAAAAATCTATAAAACTATAATTTGAGTAGCTACAGTGAAATACTTTTCACCAATATCAACTTGATACCTGTACGATAAACCAAACCTGAGATATCACGTTTTTAAAAATCTCTTTTTTTCAATTTTTTCGTTTTTGACGATTTTTGAAATTGTTTATAAATTTTTGATTATTTTTTTAAATTTTTATTTTTTGCAAAGCCGTAAATTACGTTTCGGTGGGAGTGTCACGATATAATTTCGGTTTCTTTTTTATTGAAAAATAAAAAGTTGAATTTTGAGCCTGTTCGATTTGAAAAAGAATGACCCATATGCAATCGGTAATTGCGTGCCATTGTGATTTTGAGTAAGTACGGCACCACAAGCGTGCTTACTGGCGTCAGTAATGATGCAAAATTCTTTCGAGAAATCGGGATATTGCAATAATGTTGGCTTCATTAAAGCTTCTTTAAGATATTCGAATGCGTTATTACATTCGGAAGTCTATTTAAATTGAACATTCTTTTTGCAAAGCCTCGTTAAGTGGCGTGAATGTTCTGCGAAATTATTTCTGAAACGTCTATAATAGTTACAGAAGGCTACGAATCTTCGTGCACTATCTGCATCTTTTGGGACTGGGTAATTTTTAATTACGTCATATTTTTTCTCATCCGGAAGGATGCCTTTATCGGTACATTTATGACCGAGATATGTAACCTCATGCATAAAAAATGAACATTTCTCTGGATGTAGTTTTAAATTGAATTTGCGACAAAGTTCGAAGACATTTGTCAAATTTTTGAACATATGCTGTTCGGAACATCCGATGACTACTAGGTCATCCATATAAAGAAATGCTTGTGATGGTTCCAGACCAGAAAATGCACAAAAGAATTTGGGGCTCTTTTAGTCCATACGGTAATCGTGTATAACGATAAGAGCCTGAACTCGTTGAAAATGACGTTAAATTTCTTGATTTCTCTATGGTGTAGAGGATGGTGAGTAAATTTCGTAGTCACTAAGAGATTCGAATTCAATATTATTGCACATTAATTGTGCATCTTTAGCCGTTGTATTTATTATTCGAATAACGGCGCCATCGCTGTTGACGATTGAACTGGATATAATTATACCTGGTTCTGGTTCCTGGTTTGGTACCAAAACTGTTTTTTCTGTGGACGATATCCGGATCTGTCGAATTACTTTAGATCTGGATAGCAAGAATAACGTATTATCGTTAAATGAATGTTTTATTGGTGTCCGTATTTGAGTATGAAAGTTGTTTGGCGTGATTACCAGTTCTTCATTGTTGTTTAAATAGTCTATTAAACAATTATGTTTTGAGAAGAAATTTAAACCAATAATACCATCACTTGCTATTGGAAAACTATCCGGTACAACATGAAAATCATGTGGTATTATATTATTATCGATTTGTAAGTCTATTTGAACTAGGCCTAAAGTTCGCGTTGTTCCTTCCCCTATGCCTGTAATATTGGCGATAATGTGATTATTCACAGTTCTGAAATTGTTTGACTCTTTAATTAGTGAGGTGTCTGCACCTGTTTCCACTAATAGAGTTATTGGTTTATGATTATCGGCATTGTGTACTGGGATTAGGTTGCACAGATTAAGATTAAATGTATATACTTTTATTGTTGAGAGCTGTTGTAGCTCAAGGGGACTTGTAGGTTTTCCGAGGTCGCAATTCGGACATTTTGATTTCCTCTGTTGTTTTGACCTCTGTAGTTATTGTTGTTTTGGCCTCTATAGTTGCCATTATTGGCACCTCGACCACGGTTGTTGTAACCGTTATAATTGTTGTTGCTGTTATTGTTGTTTCCTCTATTTCCTTGGTTACCTTGGTAACCTCTACCTCAACTTCCGTTATTTTGATATCCACCGCGTCCATTGTGTCCGCGGTTGTTTCTATTTGAATAATAGAGGATAGTGTCTGTTTTGCCAGTTGTCTCGGTGCAACTGTTGACAAATTTCGTTATGGCATCGTTCATTGTTGTGAACGTGCCCGCCTGCATGATAAGTTTGACCTTGTCAATGCTGCAATTTTGTGTCATGACTTTTACTGCCTGTTGGACACTGTATTTTGTTGCTAATTCTGGGGTTAGTCCATCTTGGATATAAGCACCTTCTAGGGCTTTTACTAGTTGTTCAATTTCTTTTGTGTATACGTTTGCAGTCTTACTTTTCTGCTGCAAACTTAAAAGCCTGGCTGAAATTACTTCAACCGAATCTCCCTTTATTGTTGATCTCAGTTTTTCTATAATCTGTTTAATGGTACTCTCGGTACTAATCAGATTTCTTGCATGTCCTTTTAATTTTGTTTTTATAACTGCAACGGCTGTCAACTCGTAGGTCTCTTTAATAGAGTCCACCAGGGTAAGTGCGTCTATGAAGCTTTGTAAATGTTCGGCCTTACCATCGAAATCAGGTATTCGGCACGAAGCTGTTTTAAGAAACGCAGTCACTGTTTGTGACATGTTTATTCCTTGTCTTATTGTAGGTGTAGGTGGGGTTACTATAATTTCTGCCGCTGCTATTGGCGGTGGTGGTTTTACTTCCTCTTCTGGTGTACTGTGTCCTTCGTCCATAAGTACCGAGGGGTCAAAATATGCTGGTAAGTGTAGTACATTCGGACAAGACAACTGTAAGTTATGTCTTTCTGAAATATGGTTTAAATTTTCCCTTAGTCTACTGACTTCATCCGCTGATTGTGTATAGTGCGGGGAGGTAAGTCGTATTCTATTGGTATATACCAATTCTCTTATTATATTGTATGTCGATATTAATATGTCTATGTGCATTAGTTTGGTCTCATTTGAGATAAATGCACTTTTATTAAGACTCTTGAATGACTTGTCGAATCTATTTCTATTTTCCCTTATGGTTTCCGCTATTTGCTTCCATTCCATATGTACGCATTTTGGGTACTTGGTGGATCAACTATTTTCTATATTCTGTCCAATTCAGTTGCCCTGCTTAGATATTTTTTCTTTATGCACTTATTGTGCATCTGATACGCCTTAATGCATGTATTTATTAGTAGTAGGACTACAATAATGATTAATAAAATTTTTACTATCTCAATATCTGGTGAGGTTACCCCAACCTTATTTATAACGTTAGCGGTCGAATCGACCGTCTTAGTGTCTATTAAACCCATTTTGGGCAAATATCTAAATATAACTATCGGAAGATCCAGAACTGTAAATATAACCAGTTTTGCTTTGAGACTTGAAACTTGATATAATCATTTGGTATTTTAAATTTTTGTATTCACATAAATTCTCTTTATTATTGTATTTATATAATTATTTTTTTTTACTTTGCCTTTAATGGCTTACATCGAATACCTATTGTAAACGATCCTGATACACATCATGGGTGGTGAGAGAAATTAGCTATACTTGACGGTTCACAATGTTCCTGCCTACCGGAAGCTATTCGGGCCATTTTCGTGGACAGCTCGAGATTATAATGTTTCTTACAATTTTTCTTAGGTGTACAAAAATTTCATTTTTCTTAAAAATTTAAGCAGCTTTTCTTGTATTGCGGGATTGATTTTGCTGCTGGTGGCATTTGATTAGATAGGATTGATGTATTATTTTTTAGGTTTTCGAGTGTTTGCGTTTTTTGTGCCTTATAGGGCTTAGTGCATAATTGTTCTTTTAGGAAAACTAGTTCCTGTTGCAGTTCGTATTCACACTCCCATGTTGGAGTATTTGGTGCATTTAATATTTTGCGAATTTCGGCTATTCTTCTACCGATTTTCCGGCGCACTCCCCCTTTTCTCTTGGGGTTCATTTTTCATCTTTTTTTTCACGCAAACACTCTACTCACTCAGTTGTTTATTTGTGGAGTCCTTTATCCTTTAGTCCTAGGTCCTTGTGACCGATGTCACGGTCGCCATATGATAAAAAAAAGGAAGTGGAAGTCGTCTTGGTTTTGAGCATAGATCGCTTCTGATTTATTTGAATATTAAACAACTCGGCTGAGCTGACCAGCTATCCGGTCAGCGACGCCGGCAGCGTAAACGGCTGCTTTGTATACATATGTTTATGCTTACTTAGCTATCTCGCAACGTTTAGAGACGAAAATGTTATATGCACGTCGTGGAATGGTAAATGACAAATATGCTAACGCTGCATATCTATAGGGATCATGTTACGAGCATTCGCTCAAGTACTGCAAAAAAGTGTTACAGTATAAGTTTTACTCTATACCACTTACAGTGGGTACTTAATATGTGTGCATACCACAAATGAAGATATGCCTTCCACAGACGATGACAATTCTATTCATTCTGCTTCTATTATCTATAAACTGTAATACCAGAAACTAATAAGCCATTAAATCAATTTAAGCAACAATTGCTTATTTCAAAAAATAGATTCACTATCCACGAACAAGTCCAAATGTTCAGCAGAACCAGACATATTGTTGAATACGACACACCTCAGAATCTTGTCAACATTTTAAAAGAATTTATTGATCCAAGATTAACTACAGCAATTCATTGCACTCCCGAAGACCTTTATGAAACATTTTCCAATAAATTTCTTTACACAAGGAAATTTTTACTTGATATGCCCAATATAGATGACCAAGCCATTATCATTGAAGAAACTCACATTTCAGCTCATAGAGGCCTTGATGAAAATCCAAAACAAATAACCTCTTCATATTATTGGCCCAGTTTGTATAAAAAACTTAAGCAGTTCATAAGAAATTGCGAAATTTGTAATAAGAATAAATATAATAGAAATCCCGTGCAAATTCCCATTTCAGAAGCACCTATTTCTCAAAAAGAGGGTGAACAACTTCATGTAGATGTATTCTACGCACAAAACTTGATTTTTTTTATCCTGCATCAACTCTTACTCCAAATATGTTGTAGTAAAAGAAATAAAAGATAAATCAAACATGGAAATGAAAGTATTGTAGTTAATTCAATCATTTACCTTCGCCAAATCAATTATGATGGATAACGAACCAAGTTTTTCATCAGCTCATTTTAAATCGTCAATGAACCGAACAGGTCTTACATACTACTTTAATCGAAATAGCTCGTTGTATTCGAGAGGAATACAGTTTACTTAACTATACGGAAATCCTCAATATTAAGCTATGATTTACTTTCTATTTTTATTCACGTGAAAAGTGTATTTTAGTTTTGCCCAGAAGTTTGCAACGCATAGTTTCTCTATATATATTCTTGATCAGCATCTGTCGTCTTTGTCCGTCCGTCTGTCCGTCTGTCTGTTTCTACGCAAACTAGTCCCTCAGTTTTAGAGCTATCGAGCTGAAACTTTGCACAGAGTCTTCTTTTTACTGCACGCTGCTAATATGTCGGAACCGACCGGATCGGATGACTACTTCTTGTAGCTGCCATACAAATGTTCGTTCGGAAAATGGATTTTAGTAAGAAAAACTGTTTTGTTCTCAATATTACTGCTCTCAAACACGGTCATGGGTAATATGTAATGTTTTTAAGCTGATCTGCGAAGTTTGGTCGAAGTTGCTAACCGTTGTGACAATCTATTTCAAGTGTATCAAAACTTCGGTACAGACAAAGTTAGCTTTGCCTTTCTCTTTTATAATGCTAACACTATTTTTTGTACTTTGTCTGATACCATTTTGTCTGTCCGACATTATCAATTACACCAACAAGACATGACCGAAATATTCAGGCACGAAAAGCTCAATATTAGTTTATCCAACTTGCTAGACATTT
This sequence comes from Lordiphosa stackelbergi, assembly GCA_018904235.1. NCBI lineage: Eukaryota > Metazoa > Arthropoda > Insecta > Diptera > Drosophilidae > Lordiphosa > Lordiphosa stackelbergi. The sequence continues at coordinate 81,129 of JAEIFU010000515.1, forward strand.
CTACATTTTCAATTATTTCCTACAATGGATTAATCATAGTTTTTTATCAAAAATCCTCAAATAACTGACAAATGCAAACTCTTTCATTCTAAAGCCATTAGCCAAAATGATGGAAAACTATTAGTAAATGAAAAAATCACAAAATGCAACAATTCCTTTTTTCAAATTAAAAATTAAAAAAAAAAGAAATCTATAACAGAACTTTTTTCCCCACTAACATCAGAAGGGCCGACTCGGGATGCACACACTCACAAAGCCTCAGTGTTTTTGGCATTTGTTGCTGATGTCGGATTTTGCTATGAGCTTGCCTCTGGGATTCCTAAGCATTCATAGCAACTCTGTCATGAGGTAACTTTTGCCAACACACTAAGGACAGGGGCAGACAGCTGAAAATTGAATTGGTATTTATGAAATAGCGTTATACTGTCAACCAGCCTCCTTTGTAGTGCTGTTTTAGAAAAGTTATGGACAATATCCATAACTTAATGACCTAGAGCCTACCTAAAAAAGTTCTACGATTTTCAATCAAAAATTTCACTAAAACAATCACTTTGTGATAAAATGCGTGGGCACGACGCAGTTGTTAGAAACTAAACCTAAAATAGTTTCATTAAAAAAAAACAACACCACCGTTTGTAGTGCTTTGTAGTGCTGTTTTAGAAAAGTTATGGACAATATCCATAACTTAATGACCTAGAGCCTGCCTAAAAAAGTTCTACGATTTTCAATCAAGAAGGTCACTAAAACAATCACTTTGTGATAAAATGCGTGGGCACGACGCAGTTGTTAGAAACTAAACCTAAAATAGTTTCATTAAAAAACAACACCCCCGTTCAAATGCTTTGGCAATTCAAACAATTGGCGCCTAGGTTAGTTAAATGCGAGGAAAGAATTTCCCCCACTAACATCAGAAGGGCCGATTCGGGATGCACACACACACAAAGCCTGTGTTTTTGGCATTTGTTGCTGATGTCGGATTTTGCCTAAGCATTCATAGCAATTCTGTCATGAGGTAACTTTTGCCAACACACTAAGGACAGGCGCAGACAGCTGAAGATTAAATTGATAATCATGAAATAGCGTTATACTGTCAACCAGCCCCCTTTGTAGTGTTGTTTTAGAAAAGTTATGGACAATATCCATAACTTAATGACCTAAAGCCTGCCTAAAAAAGTTCTACGATTTTCAATCAAAAAGGTCACTAAAACAATCACTTTGTGAAATCTATAACAGCTATTGTAAAATCGATCTTAACAAAAATTGCTTTATAAATTTACTCAACGAAATTGGCACAAATTGTACAAAAATAAAAGAGAAAAATAAAGCAGTAGAAATAAAATCTGATTGAGACATTCAAAAATATTGTATCAATTAACAATACTACTTCGTAAATGAAAAAGAAAAAATTTTAAATTATGTCAAAAATGCTAAATTCACTAACTATCTTATTACAGATTATATAAAATCAAAATTTTCTGAATTACTATTGCTAAATACTGACATATTGGAGCACTATAGCCATTAAGCTTGAGAATAGTCATTTAAGCATTACATATTTCTTATTTTTTATTATTCTTATTTTCATGATGTTCAAGCTTCTGTCATTTTGTTTTTCGAAAAGAATTAATATTAGTACCCAAAATCTGCCCAAAGCTGCCGAAGATTAAACTGATATTTTTGCAATTTTAAATAACCAAATTAAACCCATTTTCAAAAATTCACAAGAATCGGGGCGATTCTCTTAAGAAAGGGGGGGAGTTAACACCCTTCTCTTCCCACAACCAAATATAAACATCCTCTTCTCGATCACTTCGTTTGGATCGGCTTACATAAACAATCTGCGCGCGGAGTTCAGCTGCCCAGCTAACGTAAACTATTTTTTGAAGCAGCTCTATTCTGCAAACGCTGCCAATCCTTTGTTCTTTGTCTTGGGTCCAAAGTCCAAACGTTCAAGCTCATCGAAATTATGCTTGATCAGCATTTCCATCAGCATCAGCAGCTCTTCAAGCTTTAAAGCTTTCAACAAGAAGCTTTAGCATCGGCAAAGCTGTGAAGGCAGCATAAGTTGACTCTGTACTTTAGTTCCACTCTGTATCCCAACCCACACACAATTATAAAGTAATAAAGGCCTACGAGCCACAAAAAATAATTTTTTTAACTAAAAGTTTAATCTTTTGTTTAACTTCCACGTCCATTGGTTCACTGGTGTCCTGGCTTTGAGACTTGGAACGATGGTTACCCTGAGCTATGCTGAAATACGGGTTTTTCTCTTGCGCATTGTGTGATCCGTTTTTTTGCTCATACTGTTTTTGCTGTTGGGAGCGGCGCTGTTCTGTTCGTTGAGCTTATTCTTCTAAACTCCTAGCAAAACTGTCTGCGAATGAGCTTCTTTCGAAGTTGGCCTCTAAAGCTATGGTGTCACAGGCAAACAATTTGTCCAAATATTCATAAAAATTTCTCTAAATAGCCCCGATTACAAATTTTGCACAACGTAAAACTAAAACTATGGATATATACGTAATCAATTTGATCAAAAATAGCGGAAAAGACTCCTAGGTTGGCCTATTTACTCAATTTTTCATCAAAATTTGGGCAAATTATTTGCTTGTGGAATCTTAGCTTAACTCTTGTGCTTTGGCTAGAGCAAAGGGCAGATCGCGAGGTTCTGCAGCGAACAAAATGTTTGAAATGGTTCGCCTTAGACCAAAGATAAATACCCTGAGGGCAACTTCCCTGAATTTTTCACACATGCCGCTTCCTAAAACTGATTCGTAAGACATGTGGACCTTGTTCGTTAATAAAGTCAATTTTTTTTCAACTTCATCATAACTTCATCATAATACTGTCGTTAGGTTTCCCTGTCTTAAAGTGCCGAGATCTTGCTCGATGACATGAATCGGTCGTTTGTCGCTGTAGGTGAAATCCAGCCTATTTATTATTGCCTCGATATTTAGAGGCATGTTGAAAGATAATAGTGTGGCATCTGCAGAGTCCCTAATCTTGTTTCTAATAATCAATACCGCGTGATAATGTGTCGAACTACCTGGATATGGTTTAAAAACTTTATAAGCGGCGAGGGCAGCTTGCCGCCATGAGACATATGTTTCTTTGGTTCCGCGAAATTCAGGAAGGCTCTTCACTGAGTCTAGGGGTTCGTTACACGCCTTCCCGAATATTATTTTAAAGTCTTTGTAAGGCACTATTTCTGGTTCAGAGATTCGAGTTCTGTCTAATTTTTGTCAGCTTTGTCACCACCTGCTCCCATACAGCGGCTTGCGCGGCGACAGCATTGTCTACCTCGATTTGTAATACGGCCCTGAGCTGTCCGTCACTCTTGTTTTTTTTTTCTAATAGAAGCCTTTTTTGGATAATTCCACCAGGACACTGTGGTCCAAATCACTGTCTCCCAAATTAATGATATAATTTTCACTTTCAGAAGAGTTAGTCATGGGTTAGGCAATAGACTTGTCTATGTACGTTGTTTGTTTTCTCATTTTTTTTTTGTATTTAATAATTCTTGCAAAACTTAATGCTCACAACAGATAGAATTTTCAGTTGGGATCATTATTATTTGTTGTTGGGGAAGTGGTGCACCGCGACCAATATTGGTCTATTGTGCCCCCTACTGAGCTTACAGCTCTCCTAGCAGCCCTATTTCCTGTACAAAAGCCAGGATTTTTGTGGGTTCTAAGTTACCGATATTGCTTGGGTGTAGAATGTGTTTCCCAAATTTGCTGAGTCTGCGCCTCGCTAGGGCATCGCAGTGTGCTAGTATATGTTCAGAGGTCTTCTCCTTCTCTTCACAGTATCTGCAAAGTTGGGTGTTTGTTATTCCCAACTTGTACATGTGGCTCCGCAGTCTGCAGTGACCCGTGTAGAGCCCTGTCAGAATCCTGAGGGCATTTTTTCCTTGTTGGATTAACTTTTGGAACCTTTTGAGGTTGTGGTTCAATATAAATGCTTTAGCTTGTCTCATTCCTCTGGTGTTTACCCAGGAGGCTGTTCTAAGCGTATTCTCTTCCATTCTAAGGAGTCCTTTTATTGTGTGTTGGCCTATACCGCAATAGGGCTCTGGCCCTACCATTGCGGTGGCTGCACCCTTGCGTGCCAGTTCATCGGCCAATGCGTTTCCAGGGATGTTGTTGTGTCCCGGTATCCATCGTAGGGTCAGGTTGTTCCTGCTGTCTAGTTTGTTCTTTGTCTCCAAGACTAGCTTAGAGGTGAACTTATTACTGCTGAGCGCTTTAAGCGCTGCTTGGCTATCGGAGAGGATAGCTATAGCTCTGTTATGGTAGTTCTTTCCTATATTACGGTCTGCGCAACGGGAGATGGCACATACTTCAGCTTGAAATATGCTTGTGAATTCTCCCATTGGTTCAGATATTTTTGTTCCTGGTCCCGCTACCCCAAGTCCGGTTCCTTGTGTGTGGTTGCATTTTATATGTTTCTTCTAGTGAGATCCATTCTCTCTTATTACTTTGGTGTACAGTGAAGTTCCTGTCAAAGTGATACTCGGCCACCATTTCGTCTCTGGGTTGGAGGATTAAAGGGATTTCCCTTTCCAGCTTTTCAGAGTCTCTGAGGCTTACTATGTGGTTTCTTCCCACTCCTTCTGCTGTTAATCTAAGCAGTGTTGCTTTTTTCTTCAGGCAGATGGTATGGTGGAGCGGTGTTAGCTCCATCAAAACCTCGATTGCCGCTGTCGGACAGGTACGCATCGCTCCAGTTATGCATATACATGCCAGCCTTTGCAGTTTTTGCAACTGCGTCCTAACTGTGAGGAGGTTTGCTCTATCTCCCCACACAACAGCTCCATAAGTGAGCATCGGTCTCACAACCATGAGGTATGGCCATCGGAGTATGTGTGGTGCCATGCCCCACGATTTTCCGGCTATGCTCCTGCATGTGAATAGTGCTCTAGTGCACTTGCTGAAAGTATACTCTAAGTGCTTGTCAAACCTCAGCCTGTTGTCAAAGACAACGCCGAGGTATTTGATTTCTTTTTCTGGTGTAATGAGGCAGCCGGATAGGTGTATTGGCCTCATTCTACTTAGCTTGTATTTTCTAGTGAGCGGTACTATGATGGTTTTCGCAGGGTTTTAGTTGAGCCCAACCTCACTTTCAGTCCCCTCTGGACTATGTCACATAAGGTTTCTTCGTACTTTCCTCTCGCAAGGATGACAATGTCATCAGCGTATCCTTGGCATGTTATGCCCAAGGAGGCGAGTTTATCTAGGAGCTCATCCACTAGTAGGCTCCACATCAGTGGGGAGAGAACTCCCCCCTGAGGGCATCCTCTAGTTGTGGTTACTGTGATGGTTACTTCGTCTGCCACTGCAGAGGCTTCTCTGCATCGTAGAAGTGAATCTACCCATCTGCCTACTGTGGGGTTTACTCCTCTTCTGATTAGAGCATTCTTGACAGCAGTATGGGATGTGTTGTCGAATGCTCCCTCAATGTCTAGGAAGGCGCATAGAGCCACTTCCTTGTCTTCTATTGTTTTTTCGAGCATCTTCCCGAGTTGATACAATGCCGTGTCGGTTGAACGGCCTGTTCTGTACGCGTGCTGTGTTGGTTGGAGGGGTGCCTCCTTCAGCAGCGTGCTTCTTATGCTAATGTCCACTAGCTTTTCGATCGTTTTCAGTAAAAACGATGTCAAGCTAATGGGTCTAAATGACTTGTTGTTAGTTATATCCTTCTTCCCTGCCTTGGGGATGAAGACTACCCTTGATCTGCGCCAGGCACGTGGGATATACCCAGTTGCCAGACTGCTGGTGATGACCTTCCTGAGGGTGGGTAGGAGTATGTCCTTTCCTTTCTGCAGGAATGCTGGATAAATGCTATCCGGTCCAGGAGATTTGAAGGGTTGGAATGTACCAATTGCCCATTCAAGTCTGCCTGCGGACACAACCTTCTTGGCTTCTGCCCAGTCGGAGCTACGAGGGTGCTAGTAGTCCTCTTGGTCGACACATTCTTCCACGGAAATGCTTCCCGGGAAGTGGGTGTCTAGCAAGAGACAGAGTACGTCTCTTCGCTACTCACTGTATAGGCATCATTATCCTTTTTGAGCGAGATGTTGCCATCCGCGCTTTTCTTGGCCAGGACTCTATGTAATCTCGCTCCTTCTTTCGTGTCTTCTATAGACTCGCAGAATTTCCTGTAATTCTTTCTTTTGGCTTTCCTAATCTCACTATTGTATAGCGTCAGGGCTTGCTTGTATTTATGCCAGTCCTGATTCTTTTTGGCTTCATTAAAAAGAATTCGGGTCTTCTTCCTGAGTTTGTTCAATGTAGAATTCCACCAAGGAGCATCATTTTCTTTTCTCGATTTGCTTAGAGGACAATTCTCCTCGTACGCATCGATTATGCTTTTATTTAGTTCGTCGACTAAAATTTCTAGTTCTAGGGGGTGTTTCGGTTACCGAATTCTAGGCATATTATTTCCTAGCGTGGAATAGAAGCCTCCCCAATATGTTTTTCGGGGGTTCCTGTTAGGGATACTCTGCTGCGTTCTGGCTTCCAATCTAAATTGGATCATTCTATGGTCTGACATAGATTCCTCTAGTGAGACCTGCCAATCCTTTACGAAAGGTTTAATTGACTTGCTGCAGAAGCTGAGGTCAAGGACTTCCTCCCTTACCCGAGTTACAAAAGTTGGGACAGATCCTACATTACATATTTCCAAGTCGAGCCTGGATATAAATTCTAGTAAGCACTCACCTTGATCGTTTATATCGGAGCTTCCCCATGCGACGTGGTGGGCGTTTGCGTCAATTCCGACAACAAGCAGCAGGCTTTTGCTCCTGCAGTGTTCTGCCAGGGCCGGCACCTCTTGTGGGGGACACATACCGTCTCCAGTGAAGTAAGCAGAGGCTATGGCCGTGGTCTTTCCCTGCTTTGCTTCGGTGGTCGCTATTGCGACGTAGTCCCTGGAGAGAAATTCTGAAAGGATAGTATATTTAATATTCTTCCTTATCATTATGCAGGCTCTGGGGAAGGCATGCCTTTGGTCCCAAATTACCTTGGATTCTCTCGTGTACAGGCCCTTTATTCCCTCGTTGCACCATGGTTCCTGTATTAGAGCTAGTCCTAGGTGTTGCCGGGTGAACGTTATAGCTAGGACGGCCGAGGCCGCCTTCGCATGATGAACGTTCACCTGGGCTAGCTTAGTGCTGTTGATGACTGAGGGGGGAGTCATCATTGCGCTGATTTATTTGCGCTATCTGGCGGAAAGACAGGACTGCCCTCAAGGCCTCCGAACACCAATGTGGTGTCGGCTTCTTCGCCCTCATGTACTGCGAGCTCTGAGGCGAGCTCTTGTGAGGACATGGGTACCTCCGCATCCTCCACTAACTCCATGTGCTCTACGGGGGATTCCCCGTCAAGTTCCTCGTCCTCAGCGACGTCCTCCTTTTCTGTGAGGGGTTCCTCACACGGAGACTTGCTACTTTCCGCTTCGGCGGGGCGTTCTGCCTCCGTCTTTTGCTGATGAGTCTGACCAGCCAACTTCGCGGTCTTGAGACCATGTACGGGGATATTCCCGTACCTAAAGTCTAGCTGGCGACCCATCGAGATGATGGCTTGCATCGAGACTTCGTCGATGCCAATGTTTCCCAATGGGGATATCCTCTCCCATTTTACCGAGAAGGGGTATTCCCTTCCATTCTGTCAGCCTTGAGACGTTGCTCATCAGCCACTCTGCCGTCTACTCATTTTTGCAGTCAATGAGAAGATGACCCGGCCGGAAATGAATTCCTGCAAAGCCGATGGGCGTATCCCAACATGCCAGGTAGACTTCCTCCAATCTCGCATCCTCAAGTGCAGATAGCTCCTCTTGATTGAGGTTGACCTGAGAATATTCCTCAGGTACTACTGCTACCCTGTGGCCTAGTGGTTAGTGTGCTGGACTGCTGGGCGGGAGGTCGTGGGTTCGATCCCGCCTCTGAACATCTCATAATAAAAGTTTTTTTCTTTCTTAAGAAACTAGCTTTTACACATACGGTCACCTTCACCAGCTTAGTGGCGCCAGCTGTGAAGTAACTAGCCATGAAAAAGCAATTTCTCAAACTTTGCCGTTCGGATCCGGCGTTAAACTGTAGGTCCCTTTCTCTTGTGCGAAAAATTTAAATCACTCACGCCAAGAGATTGAGAGAAGCTTGGCTTGGCCCCGTTGAGGAGCTGAATAGCCAGTTTTACTTTACCTACTGCTACCCTCACCTTTTTTGCAACGTCTGCATACGTTGCTTGGGGTGGAATGGGCACTGAGGAAAGAGTCTCTGCCCTTTCTTCATTGGGCGAGCTGGTCCCGCCGTTTGATTCTTCCTCGTGGGCTACTGCATTTAGAGGGCTGCTAGCCGTAGCGTCTTTCGACGTCCCGGCTGTGCACTGACGCTTTGGCGTAGCAGCTGGCGGCGTAATGTCCGCGCTGCTTCTCTTTGGGGCAGGGGTGTGTGGTTGCGCCCCTGTTGCCCCAGTTCGTGGCTCCTTTGCCATCCGGAGGGCTTCCTCCGGTGTGTGGCCATGCTTGAGGTACCTCAGGTACCACTTGGTACGAGAGCCACAGAGGCCTCGACGATTTGGGTCGTCAATACCTCCTGGCTGTCCTCTTGCAGGGAAGGAGTTTATCCCCGGTGGGAGGTGGCCTTTGTCCTCCATAAGAGGTGGGGCGTGTTCCCGTTGGAGGATGGTCCCTCTTTGTTTCCATATTCTTCCTTAAGGGGGTAAGGACCCCTTGGTGGGGTTTTTCGAACTGGTGCGCGTCTCTCCTCTCTCACGAGGCTAGGACGCTCCCGGTCCAACTGCCTCTCTTCAAATTGTCTTGCGACAGCGGTTGCAGGCATATCCTGCTGAAATTTTACATTATTATTACTTTTATTCATGCTTGAAGTTCCGTTTCTTGGGCTACCATACAGTCGACCACCGGCCGGGGCCCACCAGTGGCAAGGCTAATTGGAACAGGCGGTCGCCACTTGCCTGAGCCCACCGTTCGAGACTGGACTATTTGTTACCCGGGCCTCCAGCCAGGCTGACTCTCGGCACGGTCCGAGTGACACCTTAGTCTGGCCCGGGGTGAGATGTGTGGGATGGGAGAGGGTTAGGTATTGTGTAGGAGTTGGGTGTTTGTGAGTTGCAGGCGGCAACACAAGCGCCTCGTCGGTGCACTACGGCGTGATACCCGCTGGCTGTCCGGACTGCTTATTTGTGGGATAAACCCTATCGCTAAACGCTATCCGCAACCTGCGACCCGTCCGTGGCCCAACAGCTAGGCCCCCTAAAAACCGTCTTACAAGTTCTTTGGGAATACGGACAGTTGGGATCATGCCCCAAATAATTTATTTTGTATTTACTTGTTTTTACCCTTTGTCACACAACTGAATGGGCCACACAGGAGACCATCTCACTTACATAAATTTAATATTAATCTGCATGCTGGCTGGTATTCGCAGGTTCAATTCACTTCCTCCGTGATATCTTCGCCGCTGCCTGAAATAGATAGGTGCTAAGTCAGTGTAAAGTCGCTGCCCGGAGAGCTTCAGCGGAACCGGTGATATTTGGAGTTTTTAGTTTTCCTGACCCACACAACACCAATCGGTGTTGGAGCCTTTTGTTTGGAGAGTGGTTGTGTTTTTTCTTGGTTTTTTGTTTGTTTCCCTGCCGTGAGTACAAATTTAGTTGGGCTCCAATTATGTAAGTGCTCCCCAAACCAACAAATGAGACATGCGAATCAAGACGTCTTGCCTTTTTCAATTCCTTTTTAATCCAACCTAGTACAAAAAATCATTTCTTACATTCTACCCTAGCTCTATCGACAGCGCTGCCAGCGGCAGCGCAGCATAAGTCGTCGGCTCATCTTGATTTGGCTACATCGTTGCTGACCGAAAGAAGCGTAGTTATCTTACATACTACTGTTGAATTTTCGAATGTATCGATTTGTCATTACAGCTAACGTTACACAATTGTACAGACAAATATTTAAACACGATGATGATCGAAAGTTCCAGTATATTGGCGAGCTTCTCCAGATGAAGATCTGCATACTTATCAACTTAACACTGTTACATGTGGAACCGCCTCAGCTCCATACCTTACAACACGAAGCTTGCATTACATGGCTGACAACTGTGAGGCCGATTTGCCACTGGGAGCTGCTGCTGTTAAATTGCGTTTTTATGTCGATGATCTGCTGTGTGGATCGGACGACGTCGACAGTCTGCTTACTCTCAAAGCAGAAATCATTGAAATCCTCAGCAGCAGTAAATTTCCACTATGTAAATGGCATTCAAATATTTCTGACCTTATGGAGGACAATTCTAATACAGAAATCCATATTTCCGAAAACTTTGTGAGCAACACACTTGGGGTAATTTGCCATCAACACGATGATAAATTTAGCTTTTCGTTCAGCCCCAAGGAAGTATACGCTACCGTCACGAAGCGTACAATTCTGTCCACTGCGACAAGTTGGATCGATCAGTCAAGGCGAACGGATGCATAATTTAATACTCCACAAACAAACTCCTATCACCCGAGTATTTTTATCTGTCTAAAAAGTCCATAAGTGCCGCTCTTTAGCTACGAAACCACCAAATCCTAATTTGAATAAACATTAAATCGGACTGTTGTTCGTGTTTGCGTGTGTATGTGTGCTCGCGCAACTTTAACTCGAGAGAGAGAGAGAAATGCTTGTGGATTCTGTTCTCAGCTGAGTAACGACCCAAGCAAATAACAGTAAAGTCGGCACCCTCGCAACTGAAGCTCTGCAAGAAAAATTAAAATCACTGCGCTACATAAAGTTTCAAAGCGTCAAAGTGAAAACTCCGCAGGGGACATGAAGGCCGTCCAAGCCCTTCCTTCAAAGGTTCTGGATACAATAAACCAGCGCTTTGAGGAACAGACTGAACTTTTCGCGGCTACGATGAGCGAGCACCGGTATCAATGAGCGGCTCAACACCATTGCGGAAGATATGCAGCATCTGCTTCAACGCGTCGAGCTGTTGGAGAAAGAGAGCTCAGATGTCAAGACTCTCAAGATCCAAGTAGGCATGCTTAAACAACATAGTTGGTTCCTCTGATGCCCTAAAAATCCATGTGGGCAAACTTGAGTCCTAGCTCGCTGCACAGGCTAACGTGGAGAGAGCTTGTGATCTTAGAATGCACCGTGTGCCCTTCACTGATGGCAAAACACTGAAGAAGCTTTTCAATAAGTTGTCATTCTCGTTGGGAGTAACACCGGGCCCAAAACTGAGAGACATATTCAGGGTCAAATACCGCACAATAAATTCAGTGGTTGATCCAAACATCATTGTCAATTCGAGCAGCTGCTGATTACAAAACACAAAAACAATGCAAAATGTCGAAGGATAACTACAATATATTCAAGAAAGCAATGCAAATGGAAAAAAGAAAAGCTCCTAACTGCAGTATTCTCTCGTCGGGGGCTGGTCATTTGCGTGGACAACTGGCAAAAGCTCTCTCAGTTGCAGCAAGAATACTCTCCCCCAACTGAGCAGCTGGTGGCCCCTTCTCCTAATGCTGAAATTTTACTCCTTTCATAATTAAAACAGATATTAAAATAAGTAAACACGGCACAGTATTTTTCTATCCTTTGGTTATAAGCCCAGATTTATATTTATTTGTCTATCTGTTAGTTGTTTTGCATATTAGTGTGTGCTCTCTAAATTTTAACTCCGATTTGGCTTATGATGTACGTGTGCATCGAATAGTTCTCGTAGAAGTCAAACCGAAATGACTTCCAATATTGGTATCTCCAAAGCAATCAGAAAGCCAGACTTCATATATGCCACATAAATGCACAAAGTTTAGTCAAAAAAATTATCGAAGAACGCGCGTCCAACTCCATACAAAAAAAATTTCAGTTGTGGACCGAGGGGGTGGTGAGGAGGTAGGGAAAAAAGTCGCGTCCACGGGGTAACGACATAGCTCAGACGACATATCTCCGCCGTTTTCCAAACGACATATCTCCGCGCGAAGTTATGTCGCTTGGAAACGACATATCTCCGCGCGGAGATATGACGCTTTAAAACGACATAACTCCGCGCGGAGATATGTCGTTTGGAAATCGGCGGAGATATGTCGTTTTAAAACGACATATTTCCGCTGTGATCAATGGCGGAGCTATGACGTTTTAGAACGTCATATCTCCGCCGTGTTACAAACGACATATCTCCGCGCGGAGGTATGTCGTTTCAAAACGACATATCTCCGCCATATATCACGGCGGAGATATGACGTTTCAAAGCGACATATCTCCGCCGTGTTACAAACGACATATCTCCGCGCGGAGATATGACGTTTTAAAACGACATATCTCAGCCGCGTTTCAAACGACATATCTCCGCCGCGTTGCAAACGACATATCTCCGCGCGGTGGTATGTCGTTTTGAAACGTCATATCTCCGCCGCTTCATAGACGACATATCGCCGCGGAGGAGACATAATTTATCAGCAAAAATGTTGCCAAATTAAAACTGTATAAAATATTTTAACAAGCTAATACATTTTTTAACAAGTTAAGATCATAAGAGCCTAAATATTTTATTTTTATATACTTGAAAAGTGTATTATAATTTTGCCCAGAAGTTTGCAACGCATAGAAGGAATCATCTCCGACCACATAAAGTATATATATTCTTGATCAGCATGACGAGCTGAGTCGATTAAGCTTTGTCCGTCCGTCTGTCCGTCTGTCTGTTTCTACGCGAACTAGTCCCTCAGTTTTGGAGCTATCGAGCTAAAACTTTGCACAGAGTCTTCTTTTTACTGCACGCTGAAAAATGGGTTTTAGTGAGAAAAACTGGTTTGTTCTCAATATTATCGCTCTCAAACGCAGTCATGGGTAATATTGAATGTTTTTAAGCTGATTTGGCGAAGTTTGGTCGAAGTCGCTAACCGTTGTGACAAGCTATTTCAAGTGTATCAAAACTTCGGTAATAATATATACAATAATTAATAATAAAATAAAATAAATTAAAATATAATAAAAATATTTACCCTAATATGATCTCAACGTGTTAAAAAATGTATTAGCTTGTTAAAAAGTTTTATACAGTTTTAATTTGGCAACATTTTTGCTGATAAATTGCAGAATTTTCAAAAAACCGCCCAAAAATCATTTATTTCTTTATTCATGGATACGAACAAGTAAAACGCGTAATGTTTTGCGACAACAAAAAAGTGATTTTTTTTGGAAATACACACATTTGGGGCCCTTTTAAGGAATGTAGAAGTGTTCAAATTGTAAAACCTTGTTTAGAAAAGTTGTTTGGTATCTGAAAAGCTTCACTTTTTTTTGTTATACTCAAAAAAGTCAAAAAAATACGTTTTTGAAAAAAAGTTTTTAAAGAAATACTCCCGGAAAACACGAGTTTTTTAAAAACCTTTGTAAAACAAATTTATTCTGCGGACTGTCAGCTACAACTTTGCTGAAGACATTTTACAGCTATCACCAAAACTGAATGAGCTGTTTGCCCAAAACTAATGACACCTTTTTTTGTTATCACACCCAATTTCCAAAACTTTGCCTTTTTTTGACTGTTGCACTGTGATATCTGATCTTGATGAAAATTTTAGGGATGGTAGATATTGCGAATATTAATGAAATTTGTACTCAATATTTTAAAGATTATAGGAATTATTAAGCATTTTTTGATCGGAAATGATTTTTATTTGATCGAAAATGATTCCTTCTGCCTGTTACATACATTTGCACGACTTAAGTATACTTTTTTTACTCTACGAGTAACAGGTCTAAAAACAAAATTTAAAGAAAGTCTTAACAAGTTAACCTTTTATTCATTATAGATTACAACCGTGGACAAAAGTATTTTGACAAAAAAATTTCATAAATAATCCATTATATCTTTAAGGCAAAAAATCCTAAAATTTTGAAATTTGTATCGAATACTGGTATACAAGTGGACTTTCAATAAATCATAAGTAGAACACAATCAATTGCTTAAGGCCTATTCATAAATTTTTAGTTTGGTACGATTTTTTACATGTATAGAAACAATTTTGTACAGCTTTGAAATCTAAATTCGTTTGAAAAGGCATCTTATTTGTATGAAATTGTTTTTATTCATGTGAAATATCGTACCAAACTAAAAATTTATCTCCTCTGAGTAAAGGCCTTAAGGCTCGAAAATATAAATCAAAATATGCAAATGGAAGTGGTCAAAAGTATTTTGACAGAAACTCAGAATTAGTTTACTCTTAGCACAGAACCTGAAATGGTAAAAAATTCACTGTTTCTTGTCAAGTTTTTCACGCTAAACTCGAATCTGGCTTTAGAAATTCCATATCTCCAATGGATTAACTGTAAAATGGACATAAAAATACAGAAAATGGCTTATTTGGTCATTTTGAAAGGACCCTATGTCCTAGAAACGGATTATTTTTTAAAAATTCGTAAATGTCAAGTTATAGTACTCAGTTGTATCTTTAAACTGTAGTTTCTTCTTCTTCTTCTTCTTGATTGGCCCGATGCATGCATCACAACCGTTCGACGGTCTCGGCCGCTGCGATTAATGTCCGCCAGTCGCTTCTGCTCCGTGCGAGCTGGGACCAGTTGGTCACACCAAGCTTGGCAAGGTCTGCCCGAACCTGGTCATCCCATCTTAGTCGAGGTCTCCCCCGCCTGCCTCTTCCTCCGTAGTCAGCCGCCTTCGAATAATAAGCTTTCCTTACTGGAGCTTCTTCGTCCATCCTGGTGACATGTCCTAACCAGCGCAGCCGCTGTTGCTTTATGCGCTTGACCAGACACGTGTCCCCATAGAGCTCATACAGTTCGTCATTTTTTCAAGTGCGGAAGTCATCTCCAACTTTTAAAGGTCCATAAATCCTCCGAAGAATCTTTCGTTCAAACACGCCAATCGCCGCTTCATCCGCTGCTGTCATTGTCCATGCTTCTGCGCCGTATTGCAGGACTGGGATGATAAGTGACTTGTATAGGGCTAATTTTGTTCTTCGCTTGAGGTCTCTGCTCTTGAGCTCTCTACTTAGCCCGTAGTAGCATCGGTTTGCAAGATTGATCCTTCGTCGGATTTCCAGACTGATGTTGTTGTCGCTGGTTATCGTCGTTCCGAGGTAGACAAAATCCTCTACAACTTTAAAGTTGTATTCTCCCATTGTAACAAATTGTCCAAGACGCAAGGACTTTTTGTCCGCGGATACAAGGTATTTCGTCTTGTCCTCATTTACCGCCAAACCCATCAGTTCTGACTGCCTCTCAATCTCTGAAAACGCCCTGCTTACCGCCCGTTCGTTTTTGCCGAAGATGTCGATATCATCGGCATATGCGAGTAGCATTAGATCTTTATAAATAAAGGCGCCCGTTCTGTTGGCATGTGGGCACCGGCGCAGTATATATTCCATCAGTAGATTGAAGAAGTCACAGGATAAGGTATCGCCCTGCCTAAAACCTCTCTTGGTATCAAATGGTTCGGAAAGGTTCTTTCCTATATTGACGGGACCAAGGGTAGACAAGGCTTCAAAAACCTTGACCTTATCGGCGTGTCGAAGGCTGATTTATAATCAACAAATAGATGGTGTGTGTTGATGCCTCTCTCATAGGTCTTCTCCAGGATTTGTCGTAATGTGAATATCTGGTCTGTGGTGGATTTACCAGGTCTAAAGCCACACTGATAAGGTCCAATCAGTGTGTTAATAAGCGGCTTAAGACGTTCACAAATAATGCGCGACAGAACCTTATATGCAATGGGAAGGAGACTGATCCCGCGGTAGTTGGCGCAAACTGCACGGTCTCCTTTTTTAAAGATTGGGCATAGAACACTTAAATTCCAATCGTCGGGCATACTTTCGTCAACCCATATACGGCAAAGAAGTTGGTGCATGCACCTTACCAATTCTTTCCCTCCAGCCTTGAACAATTCAGCGGGCAGCTCATCAGCGCCTGGTGATTTATTGTTCTTTAGCCTTTGTATGGCTAAGCAGACTTCCTGTTGGGTCGGCGGGTCTATCTCTATGTTGTCGATTGGTGGCATCGCTACTTCTCTAGAGGCGGCATCATGTTCGTCATCGCCTCCCAGTAGGTTGGAGAAGTAGCTTCTCCATTTGTTAAGCGCCACTTGCGGATCGGTGACCAGATTCCCGTGTTCGTCTTTGCATTGTGCGACTCTGAGCTTAAAACCTTCTGTTAATTGCTTAATTTTTTGGTAAAATTTTCGAGTCTCACTCATGCCGAATAACATCTCGACTTCCTCGCGGATGCGCCTTTCCTACTCGCTCTTTTTCCTTCTAAAGAGGCGCTTCTGCTCTTTCCTTTTCCCCCGGTATCGCTCCTTAACAGCCCGCGTTGCTCCCGACTGCAGAGTTCTCCTGTAGGCTGCGTCTTTCTCTGCAGTAGCAAGTCGGCACTCCTCATCGTACCAAGTCCGACTTCGAGGGGACTCGGAGTACCCGAGTATCTCCTTGGCAGCCGTATTCATGGAGTGTGATGTACGATTCCACTGTTCGCATATATCGGAAGAAGATGGGGAGGTTTCCCTGAGCAGTTTGGCGAGTTTGGCTTTGTAGGCTTCAGAGGTCCCTTGTGATTGCAGCTTCTCGACGTTTAGCTTTCGACGTGTGCCAGAGCGTGAGGCATTTGCCACACTGAGCCGCGTGCGTACCTTGGCTACAACCAGGCAGTGATCCGAGTCTATGTTGGCTCCTCGAATCGCACGCACGCCTAGTACACTCGATGAGTGCCTTCCGTCGATCACAACGTGATCAATCTGATTTCGTGTTCGTTGATCAGGGGACTTCCAGGTCGCCTTATGAATGTCGAGGTGTTCAAATCTCGTACTACTTATGACCATGTTCCGGCCTGCAGCAAAGTCTATTAGCTTCTCTCCGTTACCGGAGGTTGTTTCATGAAGGCTAAATCGTCCGACTGTCGAACCAAAGACTCCTTCTCTCCCGATTTTCGCGATAAAATCGCCTAGCACGATCTTTATGTCGTGATCGGGGCAGCGCTCATATAGTTGTTCCAAGCGCTCATAGAATTCGTCTTTTGTCGAGGTGTTCTTGTCTTCTGTTGGCGCGTGTGCACTGATAAGACTAATATTAAAATATTTTGCCTTAAGTCTGAGCGCGGCAAGCCGCTCGTCAACTGGTGTAAAGCTGATGACTGAGTGGCGTAGTCTATCACTCACTGCAAAGCCGCACCCAAACTCGTGCTTGGAAACATGCCCGCTGTAGTATATCTTCCAGGGGGGTGGTGGTTTCTCTTTTTTCTTCTCTTTTGGTAGCGTTATTATCTTGCTCCCATATCCAATCCATCGCATTTCTTGGAGTGCAGTAACGTCCGATGAGTATTCCTTGAGGACTTTCACCAAGTCGATATCATCACCCTCTCCGTTGAGGGTGCGGACATTTCAGGTGCATATCCTCAAATCGTGGTCCTTAAAACGTTTGCGTGAGTCGTCGTCAGAGGGGGCCCGTATCCGAGGCATTGTAGTCGCAGTTTTCATTGGTGGAGATTTTTTACGGTGGTGGGTACCAAACCCGACGCACTAACCCTATATATTATACCCTGTAGGGAAGGGTGGGTCGCCGCTCACGTTAGCCAGCAGCGTTGCGGATTCATTGCTCTGTTACCGGTGGTCACCACGAGGAGGTGTGAGTCGACTTGAGACGCAGTAAACCAGGATCACGCTGGGTTCGCCAAGTTGAACCGATCAGCAACTTTACCTGACCACATACGCCCCTATTAGGTCCAGAAGATCTTGACTAGAAGTTCTGAACCACCACCTTAAACTGTAGTTTATACTTTATTAATTTTTATATAAGATATAAGTTCGTGATCGATCTGCAAAGTGCAAATTTAAATTTTGGTACTTAGCTACTGATTCGTATGTTAATCTTTCCAATGATTTCATTTTATTCTTTCAGTCAAATAGTTGTATATTCGTTTTAAAATGCTTGTCCCTATTTAAGTGCATGGCAGTGTATCTCCGACGACATATCTCCGCCCAGTACATTTTGCTGGCGGAGATACGTAGTTTTTTTTCTGGCGGAGATATGTCGTTTTGTCGTTTTGTCTGTACTACAGATACAATTTTAAACAAATTGTTCAATGTGTTATTAATTGATAATGTCCTTTGTAGAAAGGAGCAAAACTAAATTGGGCCATCTGGCGGAGCATCATCGAATTGGGAGCATTACTCCAGAATCCAGTCCATGGCTATAAACATAAGGAACATGGCCTTGTCCAGTGGGATTGCAAGCCGAAAAGGAGTATCTTGCTTTGCCAGCCCAGGCGTAGTTGGACTTGCATCTGAAATGTTTGTCTCTCCACACGAAAACATTCCTTAAAAATGCGTTTGTATTTTTAGGCACGCCACACTCCCAAATGCAACCATCTAGGAAATAAATAAATAATTTATAACTTTATTCTAATGTTTAATTAGTAAATGGCTTGTGACTTACAAACGCCCAAGTGCTACTTGGGTGGGAGTCTTTGTACGCAACGCTAGTCACAGCACACTCGTTCACCAACGATACAAAACATTTTTATTAAACTGCATAAGCTGCAATTGTTGCTTTCAATTGCATTTGGCAAAACAAAGTCACTCAAATTTATTTTGATTGATGCACAAAGGTAAACAAACAGACCAGATCAGCTGTTGTGGAATCGGAATTGGACACCGAACGCAGTGGAACGCCTTTTGGAATTTATCGAAAAATCGTGGAATCGATGACCGAACACGCGTAAGTGACATCGGCTATAATTATCTGTGTGTAGTCAAGTGTAAAGCCCCATACGGACATCAGAAGTTGCGAGAAGTTTCATACAAAAATTGAGGGAAGAAGATGCAGAAGTTACAACTTCGGCTCTTGAACTTTTTGCATGTACGGAGGTGCAAAGTTGAATGTTACACTTAACAGACAATGTTGCACTTAACAGCACATAAAAACATGGCAGAAAAACAAGAGCGAAATAGTTGTTTTGAATTATTTTTCCATGACGAAAAAATGTCTTTAATTTTGGCGATGAAAAAGCGAAATGTCATTTGTGATCTTTTCCACCCCAAGCATTCGGACTTAAATTTTGTGAACAAGGCTTGAGGAGAAGTATCCGAGCATCTACAAAAAATCAACTTGGCATCAACACAAAATACAGATGAGTTAAAGTCGGCTCTTACCGACTTCGATATACCCGTTACTCATGAAAAAACATGTTTAACAGTGTTCCTGCGTTCCTTAGTGTGACCATCCAAAAAGTATGCAACATTTTTTTAAGGTGGGAGGGGTGGTAGCGGGCGGGCTGTGGTTCACTTTTTTGCTCATAACTTGAGAACCGTTCATCCGATCTTTATCATTTCTTCGGCAAATCGATTCATTTTGTAAATACTAACTATCTCTAGAAGGTACGTCCTCTATCTTTAAAACTGTAGGAGATATAACTTTTTTCCAAATTCCGGGGGCGGGAGGGGTCGTGGCCAAAATTTGAAACAAACTTGATCTGCGTGCAGATAAAAGAAGCATTTGTCCCATACATGTCAAACCTCTATCTCTTACCATCTCTGAGATCTAGGTGTTCATACAGACAGACGGACAGACGGACAAGTCTATATCGTCTCGGCTGTTGATGCTGATCAAGAATATATATACTTTATATGGTCGGAAATGATTCCTTCTGCCTGTTACATACATTTGCACGACTTTAGTATACCCTTTTTACTCTACGAGTAACGGGTATAAAAATACCAAATACTGAAATTTTTGGCTTAATTTTTTTAAAGTCTGGTAACACTACTCTTACGTTCCACGGCGACGAAAGATAGGGGAAAGTTAGCTAAATTACGTACTTCGGATGTCCGTATGGGCCTCAACTGTGATTTGTGTGTCCGAAACGTGGCTTATTCCAGACTTAGGTGACTTGTTGTTAGAATGTAATAGCTATAATATTTTTCGTTCTGATCGTGTGGGCCATGTGGAGGGCGTTTCAATTTATGTTAATAAAAGACTTTAGAGTAAGGTAATAGATAAACACCCCTTGGATTGCTCAATTGAAAATCATTTTGTTGAAATATTCAACCTGAACATTGACTTACGAATGTTAGTCGGGTGTGTATACAGACCGCATAAAAACATTGATATCTCGACAATAATAGACGCATTAGCTAACTTATCCTTGACATATACAGACATTATCATTGCTGGCGACTTCAATAGCAACTTACTCCAAGAATCACATCTTTCTATGGTAAAGGAATCACTGGGACTAAAACCGGTGAATTATCTGATCCCTGCACACTGTTCCAACACCAATAACACCCTTCTCCCCCTCTTCTTTGTGAATAATGACGATAAAGTTCTCCTCTCTGACCAAGTTTCTGTTCCAGCCTTCTCTAAGCACGATCTAATATTCCTGACCTACTGTGGAAATGTAGCTCGTTCTGATCAGGTGATTCAATATAGAGACTTTCGAAACATTGACTACATCGTGTTAAGCAATGGGCGCATTCAGCAGCGCACACCAATCATCTAACAAAAATCATCAATCAAAAAAATAGTGTTAGTCTGCTAGTGAACAAGTTTGATAGAATTTTTAGGCAACAAAGTTATCGATATATTTTTGTTGGCGGAAGGTTTGAATTTTTGGGAAGACTTACTGTTTAGGCAATTATCGCTAACACAGAATTGTTTACCAATTAACATACGACTACTGATTGCGAAGTTCTTTGTGGCCTACAAAATTTCTAGAACGGCAAAAAGTCGGAGTTTTAGTTTTTCGCGAATATCTTGGAAACGGAAACTAAGATATGGCTTTGACATACCAACTCGTAATCAGCATGAGTAGGCTCACAGGAATTAGTTAAAAATGCTCAGGATACTTTTCGCTGTAGAACAGTGTTATTATATTAGATATTTTTTAATTTTGATAGAAAAGATTAAATTAAGTTGAACTAGAATTAGAAAGTGCCTTTAAATAGTCAGATAATTTAATTTTGAAATGCGTTGCGCTCCTTATGCTCTTAATGTCATGTATTAGGTCATTCCAATAGCGAACTGCCTGAATAAAAAACTGTTTTTCACAACTATCGAGTTTTACAAGCTTACAAACTATGTTGTTGGTCCTTCTTGATGACACAAGTTGTACATTATCATATAAATACTTAGGCTCTCTAGTTGTGAAAAGCTTATGTTGCAGTATTAATGTTCTGAGTCTAATCCAGTTTTCTAGGCTTAAGTCAAAAAATGCGTGATAAACAGCTGTCGTTTAGTTCCATATATTTTTCCAGTTCCTTTTGCAATATGGTTGGACTACGTAAAATGGATACCAATGTGTTTGGCTTGTTCAGCATATGCAATTGCAGTGATGTTGACAACGACCCTTGGAAGCTCACTAACGTTCAATGGCTTTTTGTAGATAAGCAGACAGGTTGACTTAATTGGGCTTAGTCCAAGGCCATTAAATTTCGCCCAGTTGCTTATTTTTAAAATTTCGTCGTTAGTAATTCTAATACACTAATACATATTTCTTGCAAACGGCTAACATAAAGTTGTACATCATCAGCATATAGGTGGTCATTACATTGCAAGATATATTTATGGGCTAAAAAAAATGGATCATGTCACAAGCTCTACATTTAAAATATATGTCCTCAGCCTAAACGCTTTGATTAGTTATAGAGATCTTTTATTCATCCACAAAATAATCTATAGACAAGATCCAGACTACTTGCTTAACATGATAAGCTTTACCTCATCCAGAAGAACCTGCAATCTAGTCTGGTTGAGAAACAGACTGGCTTGTTCCGACAAACATTTTTTCATAAACGCTGTTCGCCTTTGGAACAAATTGCCACACAGCCTTAAAAGTATTAGTGGCGCACACACATTTAGAAAAGATCTTAAAACACATTTTCAGAGAGCCGTTTAAACTCTAGAAAACAAAACTAATAGATAAATAATTAGGTAAAAAAGATATATTTAGTACTAAAAATAATAACAATCCAAAATATATTTTGAAAGTTTACTACTTATTCAATTTTTATTGTAAATTTAAATTAAGAATTATGATAAATATTTTGTGTGACTAGTGCAGTAAGATAAGTTAACAAAACTTGTAGCACTAGGATGAATAATAATAATTATATATGCTATCCTATTTGAATCAAACTTGACAGAATTATGTGGTAGCATGCAACATCCTTTACATGTAACATCAGTAACATCGATCATTACTTTTCGATCCCTACTCCTGATTGTCTCTAAAATAATAATGCAGGAACTATGACCCTTAAAACTCCATTGGGATGAGTCGGTCCCACAAATCTCGCTGACGCATGGAACAATTGCTTGGAGTCCCTGAATTCTGTATCGACAATAACTGAGCCTCGGTTTTGTTTGAAGCCGAGCCCTTGCAACGTTCAACTGCACGCTTTTTGCGACGCATCGATTCGGGCCTACGGATGCTGTTTTTATGTATACACAGAGGATGTTAATTTTAACAAAATCTGTGGTTCATGACATTGTGACGGAGCATTTGAACATGCGCAAGGTGTGCGCGAGGATGGTCCCAAAAGTCAACTTGAAAAGTTACTTCTTGTGAACAGCTACCTAACCATCCCACCGCTTCCGCAGCCACCCTACAGCCCAGATGTGGGTCCGGACTTTTTTCGTTTCCTCGCCTGAAAAGGCCGATGAAAGCCAAGCATTTTAAGCCTACAGAGGGGATTCAAGCAGCATGCACCGCGGCTCTCAAGGCTATTTCGGACAATGTCTTCCGTGACGCCTTCAATGCTTGGAAATCGCGCTGGCAGCGCTGCATCGACACAGAAGGATCCTAATTTAAAAGTTTTTAAAGAATTGTAACGATTGGCTTAATAAATTTCAGATAAATTTACAGTGCAGATAAAAATTAATTTTAAACTTGGTGCACATTTTATACACACAGAACACCTCCGCCCAACGTTTAGTTAAAATATTTATACCCTTGCAAAGGGTATTATAATTTTGGCCCGAAGTTTGCAACGCATAGAAATATTCATTTCCGAGACTATAAACTATATATATTCTTGATCAGGGTGACGAGCTGAGTCGATTGAGCTTTGTCCGTCCGTCTGTCTGTCCGTCTGTCTGTCCATCTGTCTGTCTGTTTCTACGCAAACTAGTCTCTCAGTTTTAAAGCTATCGACCTGAAACTTTGCACAGAGTTTTCTTTTTACTGCACACTGCTAATATGTCGGAAGCAGCCATAGGAACTATCGGTCGAAAAGTGGGTCTTTGTGAGAAAAACTTTTTTGTTTTTAATGTTAACGTCTCCCACTTCAGCGATTATTAATATTATACGCTATTACACAGATCTGGAAGTTTTGGTCAAAATCGGATGACTTTATCTTATAGCTGCCATAGAAACTATCGGACGAAAAGTGGGTTTTAATGAGAAAAACTTTTTTGTTTTTAATGTTAACTTGTCTCACTTCAGCGATTATTAATAATATTATACGCTTTTATACAGATTTGGAAGTTTTGGTCAATATCGGATGACTGTATCTTATAGCTGTTATAGGAAATTTCGGTCGAAAAGTGAGTTTTAATGAAAAAAAACTGTTTTGTTTTTAATGTTAACGTGTCTCACTTCAGCAATTATTAATATTATGCCCTTTTACAAAGATTTGGAAGTTTTGGTCAATCTCGGATGACTATATCTTATAGCTGTCATAGGAACTATCGGTCGAAAAGTGGGTTTTATTTAGAAAAATTGTTTGTTTTAATGCTGGCGTTCTTAAACTCTGATGTATTGAAACATTTGCAAGGGTATAAAAACTTCGGCAAAGACGAAGTTAGCTTGGCCTTCTCGTTTTTATATTAATACATATACTTTTTTTAATATTCTGTAATTTTTCCATGTAGAAATATTGAAAAACCAGCCGGTGACAGGTGAGGTGTTCACTCGCTCTAAATTTGCTCGAATTCGATTTCGCCCTGCCACAGAGCCTGTTTTCGAGTGATTTGCAAATCGCGCACTCTTGAGTCGGCGATTGGTCATTCACTGCAACTCACCAAATCACTAGTAATTCAGTGGTGCCACCATTTAATATTGGAATTTCAAAATTAATCGAATTTAATTTTAAAGTGTATACACACAAAGCGATTTTTGTGTTAAAACAAGGACAAATTTTGAATTTTTGATAAATTTTCTATAAAATATACCGAATTTTTTGAGCCATGTTGTGCAAAGATCGTCGATCATACACTAGACCGGACTTTTCTCCATACGATTTTCAACATGTGACGATCTTTGCACAACATGGCTCAAAAAATTCTGTATATTTTATGGAAAATTTATCAAAAATCCAAAATTAGATACATTGAGGTTTGATGGCCTCGAGAAGGCTTTAAAAGTTCCAATTTCTCCTTCATTTATATTTGAGTTGTCAATGTAGACAAAGACCTTTTAAAAAGTTTCGAACAAATACATTAAATATTTCATGTTAAATTACACTGTATAAGCTGTACTGTATAAACAACAACAAAAACAGACAACAAAAAATTCAAATTTTTTGGAAATTCACACTTTTGGGGCCGTTTTGGAGGATGTAGAAGTGTTCAGATTGTAAAACCTTGTTCAGCAGAGATGTTTGGTATCTCAAAAGCTCCTTTTTTGCCAAAGAAAGTATGCGAAAAATTCTTATTTTTTAAAAGTTATACTCGAAAAAGTAAAAAAATACGTTTTTGAAAAAAAGTTATTTAAGAAATACTACCGGAAAACATGAATTTTTAAAAAATCTTTGTATGAAGAATTTATTCTGTGGACTGTCAGCTACAACTTTGCCGATGACAGTTTGCAGCTATCACTAAAACTGAATGAGCTGCTTGCCCAGAACTAATGACACCTTTTTTTTGGTTGGCACACCCAATTTCAACAACTTTGAGGGTCCATAAAAAAAAAGTGATTCCAATCTAGCCAAACGCTGATAGGGATTTACTCAGTTCGGGTAGCACTATCGATTCCGCATAGTGGTGCTTGGTAGTTTTGAAAAAAGTTGAAATTTGTCGCACAGTGTTATTTGTTCAATGGTGTTGTGATAAGCACTCTGGACTTTGAATCCGGCAACCCGAGTTCAATTCTCGGTAGAACCATTACATTATAAATAACTAAATTTTTAGAAAACACACTGTTCATATAATCTACAAGTGCATAGTTGAATATGCCATTAATATTTTTCCTTTACACTACATATTTGTGTAGTTTGAAGCCAATAAGGATATGCCATAATCAGCAATAATCATCAATTTGGTGCCGTACGCTTGTGTTGCTGAATCAATTGTACGACATGTTGAAATAATTTATTTTACAATTTTCACAAAATTTTTGTCTGCCTACTATGACGTTTCTAGCAGCGCAAAAACAAAATTAAGGGGAAATTGGAACTCTTAAAGCCATCTCGAGGCCATTAAACCTGAATATATCTGATTTAAGATTTTTGATAAATTTTCTATGAAATATACAGAATTTTTTGACCCATTTTTTTACAGCTCTTCAAATTTAATTTAACGATAACAGAAAGAAGATTAGTAATCGGCAACAAAAAAACAATTTCGCAATTACACATATGAATCGTGACAAGCGTACCTTTACCTCAATTCATACGACGCCGTAATCGCACGTGCAGATCTAATACATGCTGACCCGATCTGAACCAAAATCGGCATGGTGGTAGTAGGACTCAAGGTATGTGCATACGCAACTTTATGTCCCAATAGCTTGCATACTCCTAGAAAATATTGCAATTCACGTTTATTTTTAACTTTAAAAATAAAAGTTGGAAAATAACTGTTATTTTTGATTTTAAAAATAAAAGTTGACAAATAAAACTTACAATCAATTTTTTGTATAAAACTTTTTTTTTTTATTTATTTATTTATTTAGTCGACAAAAAAAGGCTGTCAACTCAATTACACATACATTATAAAAAAGCATTATTGACTAAGAAAGCCTAACAAAGAAAAACTAACAAAATTACAGAATAACTAATAACGACTCTGACACGATGGGGGAATTTTATTTGCCCGTCCGGCCAGCTATGCCCCGATTCACAGCCAATTGTAGTCAGAGACGTTATTAGAGCTACCAAAAACTTTAATGATACAGAGATAGAGAAGGTGAAAAAAAAAAAAAAAACCAAAACCTAAATAGGAGCAAGGGAAAAAAATAATAATAAAATAATAAAACTAAACTAAATCAGATATTAAGAAAAAAAAAAAAAAAAAGAGAAAAAAGTACTATCTAAAAGTGAAATTTAAAACTAAGTAAAAATAAAAAAATTTATAAGATAAACTTAAAATTAAATAAACAGAAATCTCTGACCCGGTGGGGGAAGATTTTTTAGCCAGTCCGGCAAGCTATGCCCCTACTCACAGCCAGGAGAGGTCAGAGATTTCCCCTAAGATAAATATAGAGAGATGTTTTTAGAGAGAAGAGAGAGAGATCTGTCGAGAGCAGGTGATAGAGATCATTATAATTTTGACATAAGACTCGAAATCGATTGTGCTTTGCATAATCAGTTGTGCATATAGGCAATATTAAAGGAAAATAGTTTCTGGTTGGCCTAGAAGGAACGGAGAAGTTAAGGCGACCTAAAAGTTCAGAAGAATCTACATCACCAATAATTAGTTTATGAAGAAAAGAAACACCTAATACTGTTCTACGGTTAGCTAACGAAGGAAGGTCAATAAGCAAGAGTCTGTTAGAGTACGATGGCAGACGAAGGTTAGGGTCCCAATTTAAGCCACGTAGAGCAAAAAGCAAGAATTGCTTCTGAACAGATTCAATACGATCTATATGCTTTTTGTACTGCGGACACCAGACGGACGAGCAGTATTCAAGTATAGGACGGACTAGAGCAGTGTATAAAAGCCTTGTGGTATATGGATCATTAAACTCTTTCGACCAACGTTTAATGAATCCGAGTACACCATTTGCTCTATTAACAATAGAGGAGATATGAGGATTGAAACTCAATTTGGGGTCAAAAAGAATTCCAAGATCAACGACTGTAGAAATTCGTTCCAAGGGTTCATTGCCAATCGTATAGGTAGCCAGCGAAGGCTTGCAACGATGAAAAGTCATGAACATGCACTTGGAGCAATTAAGGTGTAATTGATTAATCAGACACCAGGACTGCAAGGAGTTTAAGTCATCTTGCAATTTGATGGAGTGCATCGGGTCGTTGAAAGATAAAATAAGTTTTACATCATCGGCGTACATAAGTATCCGAGAATTCAAAATTATTGTGGGGAGATCATTAATAAAAAGAGTGAAAAACAAAGGACCGAGGTGACTGCCTTGTGGCACACCAGAAGTGACAAAGACAGGCTTTGACGTGTTAGAGCGAAGCAGAACTTTTTGAGTTCTATCTTTTAAATAGGACGAAATCCAAAGTTTAACGAGGAGCAGGTCATGGTTCACAGAATCAAATGCTTTACTGAAATCGGTGTAGATGACATCCGTTTGTTTTTTTAAAAGGAATCCATCGTTAACCATTGAGGTAAATTCCAGTAAATTGGTCGCAGTTGACCGACGCTTTGTAAATCCATGTTGGAAAGGTGATAAAATCGATTTACAATAGTGCTGTAGGGAAGAGGTTATAATCTGTTCAAATAATTTTGGAATAGCGGATAGTTTAGCTATTCCCCTATAATTGGATATATCAGACTTCACACCTTTTTTATGAAGAGGAATAATATAGGATTCTTTCCAAAGATTTGGAAAAATAGCAGATTCTAAAGAAAGATTAAAAAGCTTAAGCAATGGATTGCACAAAGAAATACAACACTCTTTGAGCACACAACTAGGAATGTTGTCAGGCCCAGGGGAGTATGAAGATTTTAATGATTTTAAATGAGAAAGTAAGGAGCTTTCGGAAATCGAGGGAGCAGTTATCGAGTTAGAAGAAGAAATGTTATAAGGATAAGAAGTATTAGTAAAGCGCGTAGAAGAATAAGTAGATTGAAAAAAGTCGGCGAACAGGTCAACGGCTGTGCAGTCATCGTTAGCCTTTTGGTCGCCCAGAAAAAAAGAAGAAGGTAAAGAAGAAGACCTACGTTTAGAGTTTACAAAGCTGTAGAATTGCTTAGGGTCCTCTGCGAATTGAATTTTACATCGGACAAGATATTTCCTGTAGCACTCAGCATTGAAAAGTGTAAAGTTCGATTTTGCAATTGAGTATTTAGAAAAGTCAACTGCAGAACCAGAACGTTTATACTTTTTGAAGCATCTAGACTTAATATTTTTTAAATTAGAAAGTCTAGGACAGAACCAAGGAGGATTAACTGACGCGGGAGAAGCAACGCTATTAGGAATACAGATATCTAAGAGTGAATTAATAGATTCATAGAAAAAGGTGAAAAGCTAAGTCTAAATCAACCGCATCGTACAAAGGAGTCCAGTCTGTTGCACAAATAAGTTGATTTAATAACGTAAAGTTTCCTTTACGAAAACAACGACGAGGCTTATTAGAAATCATAACAGTCGAAGCGGTAGGTCCAATAACTGAAATAGAGATTTCAAGAGTAGGATGGTAAATATCTTCGGGCAGTGATAGAGGGGCAGACCTAGAGACAACAACATTCGCGCTGTCAGAGACAAAAACAAGATCCAACAATTTATTTAAATTGTTTGGTACTGCGTTAAGTTGAAAAAACGACATGTCCAACAGACTATCTAAAAAGTCAAGATGTGCTGATGGTACAAGATAAGTAGACCCATTAAAATTTGACCAAGTGATGTTTGGTAGGTTAAAATCACCAACAACAACCATTAAGTCAATGTCTCTTAATTGGGTAAAAACATCTTTAATACAAGCTATATGTTGCATATAAACTTGATTATCAGAAGATGGAGGGATATAGGAGCAGGTAATAAATAAAGAGAATGTTAGAAAAGTTACCTTTACGGCAACAAATTCAACATCCCTAGGCACATTAACATTGATCATTTCTGATCGCAGGCTGGATTTAACTGCAATCAGTACACCTCCACCTCTGCGAACTGGTCGATCATGCCGGTAGATAAAAAAATCATTTGACAATATTTCAGAATCAGAGATTGTTTGATTTAACCAAGTCTCTGAAAATGCAATAATGTCAAACTCAAATGAAGCACTATTTAGAAATAAGGTAGAAAGTTTTGATAACAGACCCCTAACATTCTGATAGGCTATATGAGGACAAACGGACGGAACTAGTTTTTTGAAACCCTATTAGTATTAGATCCTACATTTGAGGATGTACTTAAAGAGGGTAAGCTAACGGGCATTGGCCTAACTCGATTTCGTGGTCTAAACTCATGAACAATCATATCTGGCAGCCAAAATTCTGGGTCACATATGATTGGAAATGCTTCAGATGGAACACTTATGTTGAAGGAAGCAACATCACGAGGTTGGGCAAAGTTAAACTTTGTAATCGAAACACTTGCTGAGGTTTTGCTCGCGATATAAGCGGCAATTTTCTCGCAGGTAGTTTCAGGGGACAACCTAGACACGAAAACTTGCTTGCGTGGTGCAATCACAGTTAGAGGAGGAGGCTGAGATGGAACAGTAACACTGGCAACGGGTTCAATAGGTTCAGGAGGAGCAATTGGGGAATGATCTAATCTATCTATTGGTGGTTTATTTAAAATATTATCAGGAACTTGATTCTGGGAGGGAGGCAAGGGAGATAAGTCCAGCATAGTACCTGGTGAAGCAGAAATTGAAATGGTTGGAGATAAGTCCAAGCATTGAGGTGAAACTGGCAACGATGAAGTAGATTCGGACGACTTGCCACCATCGCGAGGAGGCAGTTGTAAAAACTGACGCTCCAACCGACGCGCGGGCGGCGATTTAAACTTAAATTGACTAAGCAATTCAACACTGGATGAAAACTCGCTAGTGATTTGCTTATTCAATTTGTACAGAATATTAAATTTGTTTTTCATATCATTGCTCATACGCGAGAAATTAAATTGAGTCTCAGTGCATACAGGGCATGACCATCTTATAGAACCGCAGTCTTTTTTAGGCGAATACATTTTATCGAGGTCACGCCCACTTACATTAGCACATTTAATATGCATCATGTTTTCGCACAACCAACAATTTACAAACCTTAGTTGATCTGACTCAAGTGCATCTTTGTATGAGCATGACTTTTTGCAGCACGACATTCTCCTAAATTTACCACGGGGGTTGAAGATCAAAGAGATTTGCAAATCAAAGCGCGTATCAATAACTCACTCTCAGAGCGGTGTGATGAGTACAAAAGCTCAAAGCTCAAAGCTTTCTTTGCAAAAAACAAACAACAACAACAACAATGCGGTGAGAGCGATGCACTCTGAGAGTATGCAACAGCGAACACACACACTAACCTTTATTAAGAGGGGGGAACGGGGGAACCGCCAAATCGAAGTTAGCGAAACCAAAACACAAACAAAATACACAGGACAGACGCTGTGTTATTTGTATTTATTAATTTAATAACACCAAGATGCACAACTAGATAGCAAAGCACTCACCGACAGTGGGTAAAATTAATGCAACGATTTAAGTTGATTTGGGCAAATTAGAGGCACTATAGAAGTCACAAAAAATATTTAAATACGGAGCACAATAAAAGCACGTCTATCACACGCAAGAGTTCTCAGCCAGCTAATGCGCTCGTTGCTTCCTCATGCTCTTTCTCTCTCTTTTAGTGTCGCAGTTTGGCCAAATCCGGAGGCAACTTGTATTAAGTTGATGACAAAAACACATATTTTAAATAAATATGCAACTCAGACGAACACAAAACGAGAATTTTTACACCAGAAAACTTAAAAAATTCAACTAAACTAAACGAAAAGTTAATTGGATTGTGCAGTAGACGACGTGGCTGACTTCTTCAGCCCAATGATGGAGTCTATTAGTGCACCACTCAGTTCGTTACGCTGGGCAATATTCAGAAACTTATTGCTCTGATACTTGTTGTAAATGGAACGCAGCTTGGAAATAGGCTATAACAAGGGTTTAAATAGATTTTGTTGTGTTTATCTGTAAAAATAAAAGAATTTTATTAGGTTATACAAATGAATTGTAGAAGAAGAACACACTATTTAAACTGTAATCCAGAATATTTTACGTTAAACGACTGGTTTAAAACCGTCAGTCAATCGCCGCACTCTCAGCCTTTGCTCAGCAAATATCAGATCGTTCGGTTAAGCATCATCGGCGATGTGCAGTGGCGATGTGCGGGTTACCCTTTGCACTATAACGAACCATTTTGTTTGTTTGAGTGTTTCAATAAATTTTAACCCCTTTTCAGAACTTTGAAAATTCTGAAAGAATAAGAGAAATTGTATCTAGGAATGACCATTAAACATGTTAAAAACCGACTGCCACATATATGTACATTAGACCGAACTTCTCTCCATACGATTTTCCACATGTGACGATCTTTGCACAATATGGCTTAAAAAATTCTGTATATTTTATAGAAAATTTATCAAAAATCCAAAATCCAGATATATTAAGGTTTGATGGCCTCGAGAAGGCTTAAAAAATTCCAATTTCTCCGTAATTTATCTTTGAATTGTTAATGTAGACAGATACCTTTTACAAAAGTGTCGAACAAATAAATTTAATATTTCATGTTAAATTATATGTTCAATGGTGTTGTGATAAGCACTTTGAACTTTGAATCCGGCGACCCGAGTTCAATTCTCGGTAGAACCATTACATTATAAATATCTAAATTTTTAGTAAACACACTGTTTATATAATCTACAAGTGCATAGTTGAATATGCCATTAATACATTTCCTTTACAATAGTAAAGGTTAGTAGTTTGAAGCCAATAAGGATATGCCATAGTCAGCAGTAATCATCAATTTGGTGCCGTACGCTTGTGTTGCTGAATCAATTGTACGACATGTTAAAATTTTTTTTTTTTACAATTTTCACAAAATTTTTATCTGCCTACTATGACGTTTCTAGCAGCTCAAAAACAAAATTAAGGGGAAATTGGAACTTTTAAAGCCATTTTGAGGCCATCAAACCTCAATATATCTGATTTTGGATTTTTTATAAAATATACAGAATTTTTTGAGCCATGTTGTGCAAAGAACTAGACAAAAAATTACTTTTCATATAAGGCAGGTACGGTCTAATGTACATCAATTGTGGATGTGATGTGATGTGACACAATTCTCCCATAAAAACGAAGATGTTAATGTTTAAAAAGTAAATGTTAAGTTGTTAATGTTAAGGATGTACATCAGTTATGTCGTTGGCATTAACCCCGAACAAATTGATTACTTCTGAGAAACTTTACATAAGCTACTCAATGTTAACAAAAAGTACTCAATATTCTATCGATATGTCGATGATTTCACCACTATCATCACCGTAATATTTAACATTAACTTTACATTGATGGAGTTTTTAGTAATGGGAACACTAAAACTGGTTGATGTACAATACATTGTAAATATATGTGGCAGTGGAACTGGGCTATTATTTAAGACATTTATTTAAATGGTGTTAAAAATTTCGCGGAATTTTGGAGGTAGCTGCTTGTAAAATGTAAAATTTGCTATACAGCCCCAAAGGGCCAAGACAAGGTTCTCTCCAATATTGCGAAAACCCATCAGGAAAGTCCAAGTTATACTTTAACTCATCCGAGAAAATTATCTGGAAAGATGAATTAGTATATGCAAGGCACTATAAAAACGTTTGATCTTTGTTCAAAAAGGAGTGAAATTGAGAACATGCCTGCTTGTGAAAATTTGATGGACTGCAATAGAAGAGTGTAGATATATGTGGTCTAGACCACCAATTCTTATATGAATTATTGAGACGTATTTTTATATTGATTTTAATTTATCATGAAATCGGGTAAATAGATGGATGGTTAAGTTCGAAAGGTCAAAAAATCGCATTTATTTTGATCCAAAATAATGTTTGTGGTCTAAGTTTGATTAAATTGCTCAAAACTAAAGATTTTCATTGGTGAAAAAAGCAGGGATGCAAACCGCTCGGAAATAAAGACTGGTTCAGTTCAGTGGTTCACAGCCGGTTCGGTTCATTACATGGTTTTTAGGGCTTACTAAACCGCGGTTCGGTTCGGTTTGCGCTGTATTCATTTAACAAACTAAAGATATATAATATTGATACATATGGTCAGATTACACTATGTCACAAAATTTCAAAAGTTTTTGTATCCGGCACTTTTGGCAATTGATCCTAATGTAAAAATCTTACCATACAAAGAGCTCAAGTCTCGGATGTGGACAGGATTGGGTAGTCTCTTACGAACATTTTTTGCCCTTGGTCATCAAAATCGGATGAAAAATAAACGCTATATTCACAATTAAGTAAACATACCTCCTTTTGAGAGTTTTATTAATTGTTGTTTTGCATGCAAAAAACAGTAACTAAAACAGTGACAAAACAGTGACCAAAACAGTGACTAATACAGTGTCCAAAACAGTGACTAAAACAGTGACCAAACACTGACTAAATCATTGGCTAAAACAGTGACGAAATCAGTGACTAAAACAGTGACTATCCATCGTAAAGAGCTTCTCTCGTATCGGGTGTTCTACGACGCCCACTCTTTTTTATCCAAAATTTTACAAACTTCAACATGATTTGCTCAAAGCGAACATTTCACTGCAAAAATGATCCAAGCAAGTTTTGCTTTATTTGTGGAGGATTTTCATTCGCGAGGCAGAGAAATTTTTCGGGGCAATTGCAAAATATTTTTTCTTTATATTTTGGCAAGAAACTAGACTATTGCTGGTTCTTGTTGCGAGAAACACACAGTCTGCACAAAAAACAAAAGCGGTTTACATCATTTGAGTACTTTTATCCAACCTTGAACTGCAATAAAAACTCCTAATGCTCAACGTTTATTCCTCTTTGTGACTAAGATGTGATTTTTATACTGAAAAACTAGCAAAAACTCGATATTTTGGTTACATTTCAATGTGAGAGAGGAATTTTTTAAATGGCAGTATCTTAAATTGCTCTCTGATGTGACTTTGTTTTGTTAAGATATTCCTCTGTGACTTATTA
Source organism: Lordiphosa stackelbergi (assembly GCA_018904235.1). Lineage (NCBI taxonomy): Eukaryota > Metazoa > Arthropoda > Insecta > Diptera > Drosophilidae > Lordiphosa > Lordiphosa stackelbergi. Next base: position 115,194 of record JAEIFU010000515.1, read on the forward strand.
ATCAAAAAGCGCAGAGTTACGGGTCGGAGAGCATGCAAAACAACAATTAATAATACTCTCAAAAAGAGGAATGTTTACTTAATTGTGAATTTAGCGTTTATTTTTCATCCGATTTTGATGACCAAGGGCAAAAAATGTTCGTAAGAGATTACCCAATCCTGTCCACATCCGAGACTTGAGCTCTTTGTATGGTAAGATTGAAAAAAACTTAATGAAAGGCAGCAAAAAATTAAAAATTATCAAAAATTTTTCAAAAATCCAACTTTGAAGTGTCATAACTTCGTCATTTATGATTGCATTTTAAACAATTGTGGTTTGTTTAAGAAATAATTTTATTATCTTTAATTTATGTTTTAGTTTATACATATCGGTGGACTGAAACCAGAGAAAATGGCATTTTAGTAGACCTACCTTTTTTCAAAACACTAAAATTGAAAATTTAGCGATATCTCAAGAACCGTTCTACTTTTGACATATCTGAGAGCAGATTTGAATTCAGCGTGAAATTTTACATAAGGATCAACTATTTAGAAGCCGGGATCAAAAAATTGTTGCATAGTGTTATTTAAGTTAGGCTTAGGTTGTTTGGTCAGGTAATTAGTTATTATATAAAAAACATTTCATTTTTATTAAACTCTAAATTTTCTTTCATAACATAACGATATCTTTAAAACTGTGTTATTTAATGAAGATATTTTTATTCGATTGATTGCATTTCAAAACAACAGGAGATATAAAGAGTTTAAAGAACTAAAATTTAGTTCCATCATATTGAATATTGTTATATGTTATATTGAGTGATATGTTAAGAAATAGTAATAATATATCTTATAATAAAGTTTCATCGATATTGCCTCTTAAGTCTGATAAATCAAGTTTTGAAAATGCTCGTTATACGGATCCATGTGTGGCTGAATTTGCTTAAGTAGATTTTTCTGATAAATATTCCAATATTTATCTTTAGGTAAACGGTTTTCGTAATCAAACGCTTCAATGCAATTAACAAACGATATTTTACTTTATGATGGAAATTAATTTTTATATTCCACTCGTCTTTACTTATCGGTTTCAAAGAATTATCCGTTATGTTTTCTTTAACGATTTGGATCTTCTTATATATTAACATTAAATGAGATTTAGCTAGCTTTTTACTTCTTCTTATAGCAGGTTTGATTTCTGGTAGAGGTAACAAAATCAAGACTTGTCTTGTTCCAATTTTGGGCTATATAGAGTCTATATAGCCATGTCCGTCAGCCTGTTCGTATGAACGAACAGATCTCAGAGCATGTAAGAGATAGAGGTTTGAAATGTAAGGGGCATATATGTATTTCTAATACTTGCAGGCAGATGAAGTTTATTTTCAATTTTTGCCACGCCCCCCCTCGCCCACGCAATTTAGAAAAAACGTCATACCTCACAAAGTTTTGTAGAAGATTTTGTAGAAACTAAAGTTTCGTTAAAAGGTTATGTTTTGGTTCTGCTTCTGCTACCAGTGCCGTTGCAGGCTCATCTGGTGCTATCACGATCGCGCCGATTAGTGAGCAACTTTCACCATCCAACTGTAACTTGGATAATGCATTGGATAATGCATCTGGAACCGCTGGTAATCTATCCGACGTTATCACGATTAAGCCACGGAGAGTACTACACCCTCTATCCAACAATGGCTTGACTGGAACATCTGGAATCCCTATATCGGGTGTTGCGCCAAGACAACCAATGCCAATATCTGGCGTCGCTCCCCTAAAAGCCATATTTGTCTCGCGTTTAAATCCAAACGCAACCGCAAACAATGTTAAACTCAACCTAATCCACCGGTTGAACACTTCTTTCACCGAATTCACCGTCTCTAAGTTCGTCTTTAAGAAGAACCGAAAGAATGTCTTCGTTTAAGGTTGAAATCTCAGAATTCCTGTTCACTAGAATACTTGAGCCTTCTCTTTGGTCAGAGCATACAATTGTTAGTGAGTACACTGGCAAGTCCAACACCAATACCAATAAGCTCCGTTCATCTGCCTCCAATCTGTCAAAAAACTGACTTCAGCCTTTATCACTCACTATCAGTCTCCTTTGATGCTAATGTTATTGCTATTACGGAAACGTGGCTAAATTGTTCTGTGTCTGATAGTGAAGTTTTTCCTAACGACTATGTCGTTCACCGATGTGATCGTTCCACACGTCCTGGCGGTGGCGTTCTTATTGCCGTTAAAGCAACTCATTCTTCCGAAATAATTACATTAGACAATGTTGATAACATTGAATTCGTGTCTATCCGAATAACATTTCACGATTTTAATATTTACGTTACTTGCTCTTACATTCCTCTTCAATCAGACATCAGTACATATATGCAACATTTATCTGCAATATGTACCATACAATCACATCTTAGAGATAATGACCACTATGTCGTTTTATGTGATTTTAATCTGCCCAGTCTGGCCTGGATGCCACTAGATGATTCCAATATTTTAATCCCAACGAGTCCGCACGACTTTGTCCATGGTATAGTAGATCTTTCTTTGGGTCAAGTTTATTCTATTTATAACACTGTGGAACAAAATTCAACTTTTTTTATAGCCTGGGATTGAGACCAATTAATTGTGAAACTAGAGGCATCAGGTAGCAACTCCTCATACCCAGTTTTTCTTGAGCACGTCAAGTTCGCGTTTAATGGGCACATTTATACTAGCAACATACACATACAACATCTGTTGCTGGTCAAATAAAGATGAGAGCTAAAATTTTGGAAAATTCACCAAAGATGAAGGGAGTCACCACAATTGTTTTACCAAATTCCCGACTCCAATTGATAAGCGGTTAGTACCCCGCCCATAGAGGTCCAACTTAGAAAGTCGGATTAATGGAAAACCACTCGATAGAATTTTGTAAGATTTTAAACATATTGAGGTGCTGACCAATAAAATGAGTCCTCAAGAGATGGTAACATGCATCGAAAAACCGCGATATTAGGTACCACATTTGACAGCACCCATTATCGAGTTCATTTAAACCATAAACTAGAGGTCAAAATAGACCGAACTGCGTTTTTAGATCCACCATCGAAGCCTTAGCTCGCGGACTATGGGTATCTTTGCACAAGCAATTGCCTCAGAATAACATTGACCACTTGGGTATCAAGGGCGTCTCGAAAATTATGCGAAAAATTCTATTAATAAAATTCGTCATTTGCACTAGGAAAAAGTAAAATTTTGTTTCAAAATGTCTTTGGTGGACAAACCGCGATACGTTAAGATGCCTTGAATTGAAGTATTTTAATGACATGATCTGTTTTTTTGCTGGTAATGAAGCACCCTACTAATAAGAATAATTTCATAATTTTAGTGAAGCTTGTTTTACCTAAATGGTCAATGTTGTTCTAAGGCAATTGCTAGTACAAAAACGACTATAAACCGCGATCCAAGGATTCGTTGGTAAAACTGAAAACGCAGTTCGGTCTATTTTAATCTGTAGTTTATGTCCTATATGGACTCGATAATGGTTGCTGCCAAATGTGGTACCCACTATCGCGGTTTTTCGATGCAAGCTACCATCTCTTAAGGACACATTTAATTGGTCAGTATCTCAATATATTTGAAATCTTAAAAAATTCCATCGAGTGGTTTTCAATTTATTCCATTTTCTAAGTTAGACCTCTGTGGGCGGGGTACTAACCGCTTGTCCATTGGAGGCGGGAATTTGGAATAACAATGGTGGTAAGTCCCTCTAACTTTGGTGAATTTTCTAAAATTTTAGCTCTCATATTTGTTTAACCTGCAACAAATGTTGTAGTTGTGTGTTGCTAGTATAAATGTGCCCATTAAACGCGAACTTGACGTGCTGAAGAAAAACTGGGTATGAGGTGTTGCTACCTGATGTCTCTAGTTTCACAATTAATTGGTCCCCGTCCCAGGCCTTTTTGAGTGTTCCACAGTGTAACAGCAATGGCAAGCTTCTAGATTTAGTATTTGCCTCAGAGTTCTCTAACCCTTGGGTCAGTAGAATCGACCCTCTTTCCACCCCTGAAGATGCCTATCACCCAACTCTTGAGGTAGTGTTGGAGATCTCTACCTCATTAGTGACAGCATCTGAGATTGGCCCTAGATCCAATCGCCTTTTCCGCAAAGCCAACTTTATGGAGCTAAATCAACATCTTTCGCAGGTTGATTGGTCCGTTCTCGATTCTGATGCCAGTCCTTCTGTCAAATTTAACTTGTTTTACCGCTCGCTTAATCTCGCTTTCGACTTGCATATCTCCGCCCAGTACATTTTGCCGGCGGAGATATGTCGCTTTTTTCTGGCGGGGATATGTCGTTTTGAAACGACATACCTCCGCCGTGATCAATGGCGTTCTAAAAAGTCATATCTCCGCCGTGTTGCAAACGACATATCCCCGCTTCCATTTGCACATTTTGATTTATATTTTCTATCCTAAGCAACTGATTGTGTTTTACTTCTGATTTATTGAAAGCCTACTTGTATACCAGTATTCGATACAAATTTCAAAATGGATTATTTATGAAATATTTTTGTCAAAATACTTTTGTCCACGAAAACTTTCTTTAAATTTTGTTTTTAGACCTGTTACTCGTAGAGTAAATAAAGTATACTTAAGTCGTGCAAATGTATGTAACAGGCAGAAGGAATCATTTCCGATCAAATAAAAATCATTTCCGATCAAAAAATTCTTCATAATTCCTATAATCTTTAAAATATTGAGTTCAAATTTAAAACTTTCATTTATATTCGCAATATCTACAATCCCTAAAACTTTCATCAAGATCAGATATCACAGTGCAACAGTCAAAAAAACTACCGAAATACACCCGAACTGGGTCACCCTATCAGCGTTTGGCTAGATTGGTAGCACTTTTCTTTTTGTGGACCCTCAATGTTTTGGAAATTGTGTGTGACAACAAAAAAAGGTGGCATTAGTTTTGGGCAAACAGCTCATTCAGCTTTGGTGATAGCTGCAAACTGTCTTCAGCAAAGTTGTAGCTGACAGTCAGCAGAATAAATTTGTTTTACAAAGGGTTTTAAAAAACTCGTGTTCTTTTTTTCAAAAATGTATTTTTTTTTTTACTTTTCGAGTATGACATTAAAAAAATCAGAAATTTCCGCATACTTTCTTTGGCAAAAGTAAAGCTTTTGAGATACCAAACCACTTTTCTGAACAAGGTTTTACAATTTGAACACTTACATTCCTTAAAACGACGTATTTCCAAAAAAGATCACTTTTTTGTTGTCATTCTTCTTTATGTACTCAAGTTTTTTTTACCAAAATATCTGCCAAATAATTTTTTAAGCTTTTAGAGCAAAACATTACTCGTTTTACTTGTTCTCATCATGAATAAAGAAAAAAAAAATATTTTTGGACTGTTTTTTGAAAATTCTGTAATTTATTCGCAAAAAAAGTTGCCAAATTAAAACTGTATAAAATATTTTAACAAGCTAATACATTTTTTAAGAAGTTGAGATCATATTAGAGTAAATATTTTTACACATGTGTGTGCTTTAACGACCTTTATGACAATCAAACCATCAATAGTACGCTGGCTCTAGGTCTCGTTATGTTTGCACATAACTTCAAAAAGCAGGAACACAACACAACACAAAGGAGGCTAGGTAGACATACAGCTGTTTCATTGGTACCTCTACCAAATCATCAGTGTCTTTCGCCTAATGTACTGGCCCCATCGACTCTTACTCCATGCCGGAGCTGCCATAATCGTTTGGGAATTCCTAAACGAGTTGACAGCAAAATCCGGCACACATAAGAACAGTTGCCTCCTTTGTGTTGTGTTGTGTTCCTGCTTTTTGAAGTTATGTGCAAACATAACGAGACCTAGAGCCAGCGTACTATTGATGGTTTGTAAATATTTTTATTCTATATTCTATGTCGTTTCCAAACGACATAACTCCGCGCGGAGATATGTCGTCGGAGCTATGTCGTTACCCCATTTTCATGCCAGTCGTTGATGAAAGCACCGTGTTGGAATATCTTAAACTCGTAAAAACCTAATTTTCTTCTGGTCCAGACGAGGTTTCTAGCTGTGTTATTAAGAATTGTAAAGGTAAAAGGTAAAACTGGCTATTCAGCTCCTCGACGGGGCCAAGCCAAGCTTCTCACAATCTCTTGGCGTGTGTGCCTTAAATTTTTCGCACAAGAGAAAGGGACCTACAGTTTAACGCCGGATCCGAACGGCAAAGTTTGAGAAAAATTGCTTTTTCATGGCTAATTACTTCACAGCTGGCGCCACTAAGCTGGTGAAGGTGACCGTATGTGTAAAAGCTAGTTTCTAAAGAAAGAAAAAAACTTTTATTATTAGATGTTCAGAGGCGGGATCGAACCCACGACCTCCCGCCCAGCAGTCCAGCACACTAACCACTGGGCCACAGACGGCAAATGCTTTATGCGAACATCTTTCTAAAATTTTCCAATTATCTCTACACCACAGATTTTTTCCTGATATCTAAAAGTAATCCTTTATTTTACCACTTCATAAAAAAGGAAGTTGAAGTGATATTCAAAGTTATCGTGGGATAGCAAAACTTTGTGCCACACCCAAACTTTTTGAACTGATTATAACTGCTCAGTTGCAGCACCAGTGTTGCTCTCTTATGTCTTCATCACAGCACGGGTTTATGAAGCGCCGGTCTACATCGACCAATCTGCTCGAGTTTACTTCATTAATTAGGGACGTATTCAAGCTGAAAAATCAGTCGGATGTTATATTTACAGATTTTAGCAAGGCATTTGATTCAGTGAATTACCTTTTGCTCTTAAAGAAATTATCACTTTTAGGTTTTCCCAACCTCTTGGTCAATTGGATTTCAATGTACTTGGCAAACCGTACACAGAAAGTTTTATTTAACAACATCCTCTCCAAGCAGGTATATGTCACTTCCGAAGTTCCACAAGGGAGTCACCTAGGACCGTTGCTTTTTGGCTTATTCATAAACGACCTTCCTTCCGTCATTTTAAATTCTCAAGTGTTGATGTATGCAGACGATGTTAAAATTTGTATGCAGCTAACTGAAGCCGATTCACATTGTCTTTCACAGAATGACATTAACCACCTTCAATCCTGGTGCATCAACAACTTGCTGCACCTTAACCATTCTAAATGTAGTGTCATGTCTTTCTATCGCTCTGCAACTATTCTCTTGGCCCGCACAATCTCAAGCGAATACACGCGGTAACAGACCTTGGCGTATTATTTGGCCATAATATGAACTTTTCCGATCACATTGGGACTATCGTTAGCAGAGCCAAGGGGTGTTTGCTTTTGTTAAACGTTGGTCTAAGGAATTTGATGACCCATACACCAAGAAGCTTCTTTACATCTCACTTGTCCGACCTATACTTGAGTACTGCTCATGCGTATGGTCACCACAGTATGCAACATACCAGGGCCTTATTGAGTCGGTGCAGAAGCAATTTCTCCTGTTCGCCTTACGTGGACTTAACTGGGAACATCACCATCGCCTGCCATCGTATGTGGACAGACTCCGTCTATTAAGTCTACCGTCCTTGGAAGATCGTAGAATCTGTCATGGAGTTATGTTCTTTCATAAACTAATAAATGGCCATATAGACTCTTGTTTTCTACTGAGCCAAATTAATTTTTCGATCCCACCTAGACCTACAAGGCAGTTCCGGCCAATTTTCTTAAATATAAGTAGATCTAATATCGAATCTCATGACACGTTTCGAATCATATGCATGTTATATAACGATTTGTACCATTTATTAGCTTCTGCGGGTTCGATGTCGGCAAATATATTTAATATTTTCTCACAATCTTCTCCCAGCAATTGTAAATCTGTGCCTCCGCCTACTTGATGTGAGTCGGAGCATATCATAAAAAAGTTCTCCTAATTTCGGTGGAGGCGAGATTAGGATTAATCTGTTTTCTTCTTTTTCTGTCTTAATTATTATGTTGACAGCAAAATTTGTCAACTCTATTAAATAAATACAAAATACAAATATTGTTTCAGTATTCGGTTCCGGTACCTTTTTATTTCGGTATCGTATCGGTACTTACCGGTAACGACCGGTTAAACTAACAGAAATTTTAAAACTTAAGTCCAAAAAAAGTGGGTAAGCAGCAATACACATGTATGTGTATAAGCGTGTCCCAAAAAATCAAAGCCGTTTTTTTTTAGCATACTCTCTAAATTTTTCACTTTTAAGTCAAAACAGTTAGAAATAAAATTTGAAGAAGGTAGGACCATGGTAACCAGTGCCGACTTACATTGAAACATTTCAGTACTTTATAATAATTATCCGCGAATCAAGGCTTCGTGGGCAAAACTGAAAACGCTGATCTGTCTATTTTTAGATCTGGATTATGGCCTATGTGAAAAGATTTGTGGGTGAGTATTAAACGAAGGTTTAACTCCTTCTGAAGGCACCTTAACCGATTGCACGAATGAAGTGAATTTTCTGTATTGCGTTCTCCATGACAATATCCACGTAACCGGAGTTTTTCGTTCAGTATATACTGAATGTTAACTCCTGTAAAGAAAATAAAATTTTTTTAACTTTCGATATATCCGTATTCCCAAAAAGAACTTTTGAGATGGTTTTTAGGGGGCCATCGGACGGGTCGCAGGTTGCGGATAGCGAAAGGCTC
>JAEIFU010000516.1:0-123797 GCA_018904235.1 Lordiphosa stackelbergi
AAGATAGAAACATGAGATTTTCACAGTAGTTTTATCTAATGCTGAAAGTGAGTACTAAGAACGGATTTTGGAAAATTCTGTCGGGAAATGTGGAAAATTCGCGGAAAACTGTTGTATGAAACTTTTTTGTTTTTCATCCGATCAAGTTCAAACTTATTTTCAAAGATCTATATGAAAATTCAACAACAACTGCATACCAATCTTCCGGAAAATTCACCTCCCCTGGGTGGAAAGTGGGTGGTCAAGGTTGTATGGGCGAAACTTTAATCGCCAGTGATTAGCTCCAAACTCATTTTCAAAATTACACATACTAAGACATAAAAAAAGAGACTTTCAAATTTTGGAAAATCTATTCCCAAAGTCGGAAAATTCACGGAAAACTTTTGTATAAAACTGTTTTTTGTATCATTAGATCAGATTCAAACTCATTTTCAAAGATCTATATTAAAAATTCAACAATAACTGTGTTCCAATTTTCCGGAAAATCCCACCCGAAAAAGTCGGAAAAGCGCCGGAAAAGTTTGTATGGTAAACATATGATTTTCATCCGATTGACTTGAAACTTGGTTCGCAAGCATAGTACGCAAAATATTCGACACGTGTTTTTCCGATTTCGGAAAATCCGCCCTCGAGGAAAATGGCTGGAAAATTGTGCATGCAAACAACTATTTTTCATCCGATTGGCTTGAAATTCGGTTTGTTAGGATAGAATACGAAATAGTTTGAAATGTGATTTTCCGAAGTTGGAAAATTCGACCTGACGGTCGGAAAATTGCCGGAAAATTCTGCATGAAAAAAACTATTTATCATCCGATTGGCTTGAAACTCGGTTTGAAAGGACAGAATACGAAATAATTTAAAATGTGATTTTTCAATGTCGGAAAATCCGCCCCCAGGCGAGAAAATGCTCGGAATATTCTACATGCAAAAGAATTATTTTTCATCCGATTGACTTGAAACTCGATTTGTAAGGTAAAAATATAAATTCATTAGTGTTTTCATTTTCCGATGTTGGAAATAACGCCGGGATGTGGGTGGGATGTGGGAGGGATATGGATGGGATGTGGTTGGGATGTGGGCGGGAAGTGGGTGGGATGTGGGCGGGAAGTGGGTAGGATATGGGTGGAATATAGGTGGGAAGAGTATGGGATGGGGGCGGGAAGTGGGAGGGATGTGGGTGGGATGTGGGGGGGAAGTGGGAGGGATGTGGGAGGGATGTGGGTGGGATGTGGGTGGGATGTGGGAGGGATGTGGGGGGGAGGGATGTGGGAGGGATGTGGGTGGGATGTGGGAGGGATGTGGGTGGGATGTGGAAGGGATGTGGGAGGGATGTGGAGGGATGTGGGAGGGATGTGGAAGGAATGTGGGCGGGATGTGGGTGGGATGTGGGAGGGATGTGGATGGGATGTGGAAGGGATGTGGGCGGGAAGTGGGAGGGATGTGGGTGGGATGTGGGTGGGATGTTGGTGGGATGTGGGCGGGTTGTGGGCGGAAAGTGGGTGGGAAATGAGTGGGAACTGGGGGAAATTGGGTGTAAAGTGGGTGGACTGTTGGTGAGAAGTGGATAGGATGTGGGCGGAAAGTGGGAGGGATGTGGGCGGGAAGTGGATAGGATGTGGATGGGATGTGGGCGGAAAGTGGGAGGGATGTGGATGGGATGTGGGCGGGAAGTGGTTAGGATGTGGATGGGATGCGGATGGGATGTGGGCGGGAAGTGGGAGGGATGTGGGTGGGATGTGGGCGGGAAGAGGGAGGGATGTGGGAGGGATGTGGGCGGAAAGTGGGTGGGAAGTGAGTGGGAACTGGTGGAATTGGGTGGAGAGTGGGTGGGAGGGATGGGGGTGGGAATTGAAGGAAAAACCCATCAGCAAAGTTCGATTTCTGGGTTCTGCGGTGTATTATTATATCTTATATTGTTTGGTTCTATACTGTTGAAAGCGCAGCGAAGCGCGTCGGGTTATTTGCTAGTCTATATATATAAAAGAGTTCAACCTGACTGACTGACTGACTGACTGACTGACTGGTGACCGTCGCACAGCCCAAACCATAAAAGATAGAAACATGAGATTTTCACAGTAGTTTTATCTAATGCTGAAAGTGAGTACTAAGAACGGATTTTGGAAAATTCTGTCGGGAAATGTGGAAAATTCGCGGAAAACTGTTGTATGAAACTTTTTTGTTTTTCATCCGATCAAGTTCAAACTCATTTTCAAAGATCTATATGAAAATTCAACAACAACTGCATACCAATCTTCCGGAAAATTCACCCCCCCTGGGTGGAAAGTGGGTGGTCAAGGTTGTATGGGCGAAACTTATAGTTGCCAGCGATTTGCTCCAAACTCATTTTCAAAGTTACACATAATAAAATATAGGAAACGTGACTTTAAAATTTTGGAAAATCTATCCATGAAGTCGGAAAATTCACGGAAAACTGTTGTATGAAACTTTTTTGTTTATTATCCGATCAGATTCAAACTCATTTTCAAAGATCTATATGAAAATTCAACAATAACTGTGTACCAATTTTCCGGAAAATCCCACCCGGAAAAGTCGGAAAGGCATCGGAAAAGTTTGTATGGTAAAAATTTATTTTCATCCGATTGACTTGAAACTTGGTTTGCAAGCATAGTAAGAAAAATAATTCGACACGTGTTTTCCGGATTTTGGAAAACCCGCCCACGAGGAAAATGGCCGGAAAATTCTGCATGCAAAAAAACTATTTTTCATCCGATTGGCTTAAAACTCGGTTTGTGAGTATAGTAAGTGAAATAAAATGAGATGTGATTTTCCGATGTTGGAACATTTGACCCAACGGTCGGAAAATTCCTGGAAAACTCTGCATGCAAAAAACTGTTTTTCACCCGATTGACTTGAAACTCGGTTTGAAGGGATAGAATACGAAATAATGCATTTTCCGATGTTTGAAATACCGCGGGGAAGTGGGAGAATAGTGGCGGGAGTGGGTGGTTAGTGGGAGGGATTGGGGTGATAAGTGGGCGGGAATGGGGGGGAGTGGAAGTAGTGCGTGGAAGTGCGTGGGAATCGGAATGGAAGTGGGTGGGATGTGGGCGGGAAGTGGGTGGGATGTAGGAGCAAAGTGGGTGGGAGGTGAGTGAGAAGTGGGCGCGAAGTGGGTGAGAATGGGAAGGGATGTGGGTGAGAAGTGGGTGTGAAGTGGGTGGGAATCGGGAGGAAAATAGGTGGGAAGTGGGAGGGAAGTGGGCGGGGAGTGCGTGGGAAGTGGGTGGGATGTGGGCGGTAAGTGGGTGGGAGGTGGGTGGGCAGTGGCCGCGAAGTGGGTGAGAAGTGGGTGGGATGTGGGTGGAAAGTAGTTGGCAAGTGGTTGAAAGTTGTGTAAGAAGTGGATGGGTGGTGGGTGGGGCGTGGATTGGATGGGGGTGGTAAGAACTCAACTTCAAATTTGGTAAATATTTCGCTCTCACGACTGACTTCAAAGTGATTCTGATATTGGTTCTATACTGTTCAAGGCGCAGCGAAGCGCGACGGGCTTTATGCGAGTAACGTATATTAATGAATTTATTCTAAAGTAGTGTAATGGTGTTTATAAAAATTGTATGATTAATATTTATTGATGTTATAATGATTATGGGAATTGTAATCAAAAGAAAAATACAAATAAAAAAATTGGTAGTTAATAGTTTTGTTGTTTTTTTTTTTTATTCTATTTATATGTATATATTTTTTTTTTGTTCTTTATGCGTTATATATTTTTAGTCTATCTTTATGTACGATTTGCTGTTTCTTTCCTATTCTAATTGTAATATTATCTATATCATCTATTTTTCAACTTTATAAGGGCCAACATAGTTGTTATCTACTTTATGCCCGGTTTCGTTTCTTAATAATACAAAATCTCCTACTTCTAAGAGAAAATCGTTTGATTTCTTATCAAATCATAATTCTAGCTTTTTTATAGGCTTCTTCTAATCTAAATTTTACCTCTTTAGCATAATCATCTATATTATATAGAGGATCTATCATATCTTTGTTTTTAAAGTTAATGAGTTGTCTCGGTGGCCTTCCGAAAACAAGTTCATATGGACAGTAGTCGTGTGCTAATGACGGGGTTGTATTGAAACAGTAGGTGAAATAATTCAACCAAATGTCCCAGTCATTTTTGTCGATCGAAATATAAGAACGGATGTATTCGTTAAATGTTCAATGACTGCGCTCAATTGTTCCAAGGGTTTGGTGATGGTGCGCTGTTGAATGTATATTGTTTACTTTCATGTATTTACATAAGTCTGTGATTAATGAATTTTGTACCTATCTTTCGTACATCCTCGAACGTTTTCTATTGGACCATACTTGAGTATGAAAGATTCAAAAATTGCTTTTAGCAACGTTTTAGCACTTTTTGTTTGGTACTGGTATAGTGACTAAATATTTTGTTAAGTCACATATAATGGTAACTGGTTACTCATTGCCATCCTCAGTTTTTTTTAGTGGGCCAATGGTATCAATCAGTACAGTATCAAATGCTGTTGTTGGAGTTGGGGTTATAGTCATAGGTGTCTTTGTATGGGTCGTTGTTTTTGCTTTTGGCATTTCCAAACAAGACTTTACATAATGTCTTATTGTCTTAGTAATGAGGGGCCAATAAAAATATTTTCGAATTTTCGACAGGGTTTGTGACATCCCTGAGTGGCCTCCCTTCAATTGGTTCGTCATGGTATTTTGACAGTATTGCTTTTATTTGTGCTGTGTCGTTTTTGTCTATTATGGTCACCTTTGGGAGTATGCATACTCGTACTTTCTTCAAAATACTATTGCCCTTTTTTTTAAATATACTTAGTGATACAGATTCAAAAATTTGATCACTTGGTGACATTTTCAATTGGTTTATATTAAGTATTCCGGCTTCTGTTTCAAGCCTTTGGAAAAGCTGACCTAAATCGAGTTTTCCATTGGAGTACAAATCATCAATTGTGAATCGTGAAATCACTCGTTTTCCCACTTTGAACAAACACTTGTGCTTGTCGAGTTTTAGTTTCACACATTTTTGACATCGTTGTTGTTGATTACTTCATAGACATTGGGCTTTTTATTTTCATTTTGCTCATGCAATTTTATAGCAGTGCTACTAATAGCTGTACTGCTTTCTTGGCCTGCGCAGGCGTTTTTCTGTCTTGTTGAGGACCTCGTAGAGACCTTCAATATTTGTCTATTCATTTCTTTGAGCTCTTCAATTGTTATTCTGGATAGAGCATCTGCAATATGATTATCTTTCCCCTTGAGGTATTCGACAGTAAAATCATATTCTTCCAAATCAAGTCTCATTCTTGTGAGCTTGGAACTTGGATTTTTCATTGAAAACAGATATGTTAATGGTCTGTGATCCGTTTTTACGAAGAAATGCCTTCCATAAACGTAAGGTCTGAAGTGTTTTATTGCCCAGTGTATAGCAGCTAATTCCTGCTCTGTAGTTGATTTGTTACTTTCACCTTGTGTAAAAGATCTGGAGGCATATGCAACTGGAAGTTGCATTCCATTATGCTCCTGGGTTAATACCGCTCCGCAAGCGTGTTTGCTAGCGTCTGTGATTATGCAAAAATCTTTATTGAAGTCTGGGTACTGCAGTAATGTTGGTTTCATTAATGCTTCTTTTAAGTACTCGAATGCGTTATTGCATTCTGGAGTCCATTGAAATTGAACGTTCTTTTTACAAAGCCTCGTTAAGTGGCGTGAATGTTCTGCGAAATTTTGGATAAATCTCCGATAATAGTTACAGAAGGCAACGAATCTACGTGCACTATCTGCATCAGTTGGTTTTGGATAGTTTTTGATGACGTCATATTTTTTTGTCATCTGGGAGAATTCCTTTATCGGTACATTTGTGACCAAGATAAGTAACTTCGTGCATGAAGAATGAACATTTTTCTGGATGTAGTTTTAAATTAAATTTGCGACATAGTTCGAAGACGTTTGTCAAATTTTTGAACATATGTTGTTCGGAACATCCAATGACTACTAGGTCATCCATATAGAGAAATGCTTGCGATGGTTCTAGACCTGAAAATGCAAGTGTCATCATGCGCATAAAAGAATTTGGTGCTACTTTAAGTCCATATGGTAATCGCGTGTAGCGATAAGAGCCTGTGCTCGTTGAAAATGATGTCATATTCCTTGATTTCTCATCAAGTTCTATCTGGTGAAATCCAGACATTAGATCGAGACATGAAAAGTATTTCGCTCGACCTAGTTGATCTAGAATATCTTCTATTCTTGGAAGTGGGAACTTGTCCGCTAGTAACTTTTTGTTAATTTGGCGATAATCAACTACTAAACGCCATCTTTTTTCCGTTGAATTTGGAAGTGATTTCTTGGGTACCAAGAGAAGTGGGCTGTTATATTCAGAGATGGATGGTTCGACAATGCCATCTTTAATTAGTTTTTGTACCTGATCGTTTATTTCTTGCTTTTCCGACTCAGCATTTCTGTAGTTTTTTATGTATACAGGTGTTTTATCATTCAATCTAAGCTTTTGTTTATAGAAATTGTTTGCGGATATAGGTTCTGTTTCTAAACCAAATATATCACTGTATTCAGTGCAAAGTTCGGTTAGTTTAGATTTAAACTGTTTCAATATTTCCCTTGTTCTTGACTTTTCTTTGTTTAACTGGATTATATCGTAGTCATTAAGTGACTCAAACTGTTTGTTTTGACTGTCAATTTCTATATTTTTCGAAGTAGTATTTACTATGCGAATGTATGCATTATTACTTGTTACTATTGAGCTTGCTATTATTATTCCCGGCTGTATCTCCTGATTGGGAACTAAAACCGTTTTTTCACTAGTCTTTAATCTTACTTGTCGTATGACTTCAGATCTAGCAGGTAATAATAATGAGTCATTCTCGAGTGAGTGTTTTATTGGAATTTGGATGTGTGTATGGAAATTTTTGGGCGCAAAATTAGTGTATTTTTCTCCTCTTGATAATCTAATAAACAATTAAATTTTTTGAAAAAATCATAGCCCAATATACCATCTGTTGGTATTGAAAAGTTTTCTGGTACTACATGGAAATCATGTGGTACAATGTACTTGTCTGTAAGTAGTTCCAGATGTACTAGACCATAAGAACGTGTTGTTCCTTGTCCAATACCTGTTATATTGCTTATAATGTTTGTATTTATGTTGTAATATTCATTTTGTTGGTGTTTTATCACCGAAATGTCTGCTCCTGTATCAATCAAAAATGTCAGATTTGACTTTGTTTCTTCATTTTGAACTGTAATTATATTACTTAGATTGAGATTGATTGAGTATACTTTTACTGATTGTTGTTGCTCAAGGGGGTTGAGCGTTTTCCGAATTTGTTGTTCGGATGTTGTGATTGTTACTTTGTCCTCGCCAATTATTTTGGTTTCCTTGGCCTCTGTAGTTGCCATTATTGGTACCTCGGCCACGGTTATTGTAACCATTGTTATTACTTTGGCGGTATCCCTGATTACCTTGGTAACCTCTTCCTCTGTTTCCGTTATTATGGTACTGACCCCGTCCATTGTTGTAGTTACCACGGCTGTTGTTTCCGCGATAGTTCGAATAATATAGGACTGAGTCAGTTTTTCCGGTTGCATCAGTGCAACTGTTGACAAATTTGGCGATAGCGTCATTCATGGTTGTGAAGCTACCTGCCTGCATGATAAGTTTTACCTTATCAATAGAGCAGTTGGATGTCATGGCTTTTACAGCGTTTTGTACACTATATTTTGATGCTAGTTCAGGGGTAAGTCCATCATTTATGTAAGCGCATTCTAAACTATTTGTTAGTTGCTCAATTTCTTTTGTGTATTGATTGGCAGTTTTGTTTTTCTGCTGGAGATTCATTAATTTTGCTGAAATAACTTCAACTGATTCTCCTTTAACGGAAATTTTTAATTTGGCAATTATCTGATTTATGGTGCTTTCTGTACCAATCAAATTTCTTGCATGTCCCTTTAATTTTGTTTTAATCAGTGAGACTGCCGTTGTCTCATGGGTATCTTTAATAGATTCGATCAGAGATAATGCATCTAGAAAACTTTGTAAGTTTTCAGCTTTGCCGTCAAAATCTGGGATCAGACTTGAGGCTGTTTCGAGGAATTGAATCTTGGTTTGTGCCATGATTACTGATTTTTGCTCTTTAGGAGTTTAGGGTTTTTAGAAGTTTAGGGTATTTAGGAGTTTAGGGTTTTTTAGGAGTTTGGTTTAGGGGTGTCCCTTGAAGTCTCTAGAGATTTAAAATTATTTTGGACACCCCTAATTAAAAGGGAAAAAAGTTTTTGTTTTTAAGTCATGATTTTCATTTTTCTTTTCTCAGGCAAAATTTTAATTTCTGTACATAGTTGTCATAATTATTTATAAATCATGAAGTGGCGTGCCTTCTTTATTTAATTTTTGCGTACAGCATGAATGAGTGAATTATATATATTTTATTTTTTTTGTTTTTTTTTTTTTGGTTGGTTTTTTTTTTGTGTTATCGAAAAAAATTATTGGTATCTTTCTTGAGACATGATGGTGTGTATGAGTGATTATTACATTATACAGTTTACAGATTAATTTTACACTGTATAATGTATGTTAGTGGTAATGATTGTAATGATTATGTGACGGGTTTTTTTTTGTTAATGAACTTAATTATCGTACCCAGCTCAAACGCTACTTGAGGGTACTAAAAAAAATTGCGAACTTCCAAACATTGGACCGCTTTAAAAAAATTAAGTTGGCGCAATCTGCGCTCTGACTGTCTTCTTTGGCTTCTCTACGTTGTGGAGAGTTTCCCTCGGTGGTGCAGACGGCGGCTTCGCCTCCCGCACAAATTTCTTCTGGTTTTAATGGTCCATTCGTTGGTGCAGTGGGCGGCCTATATGCCTACCGCACGGTTTCTTTTATCTGTTGGCTCGATTGGTTGTTGTTGTGATGAATTTATTTCCGCTTATTTCCAGTCAACCGGTAACATGGCTTTGTTACCGTATCTTCCTTCTCGCTGCCCAAAGCCTGGCAGCGGCTTTGGTGATTTAGAAAAATTATTTTTTTTTTTGGGTGGTTTTTTATTTTTTGCGGTTTCTCCTTTTTTTTCTTGTGTTTGGTTTAAGTTTTTGTTGTTTGCATTGTTTTTTGTTTTGTTTTGTTAAACTTTTTATTTGCATTGTGTTTGGAAATGTCACATGTCAAGGTCGCCATGTGATGACGGGAGACTGAAGCAACCTTAAGTTTTGTAAATAACACAAGCACAAATATATTTTTGGTTTTTACATTAAACCGAGCGCGAGAGCTCAACCACTCTGCCTCGTTGTTCTCGACTCTGTTGACTGCTGGCGCATTGCTGCCATCAAATATCTTTTTTAGAGTGCGGGCGCGCCCAGCATTGGTATGTGCGTGGTGTAGCTTATCGCTTATATGTACATAAGCGTGAGATTTGCTGACACAACTTTGGTTTGGTCAAAACAAAGGTGGCAGGATCATATTTCCATATGGGAAAGAATAATTGAATTGTATTTAATTGTATTTACTTTACAACCAAAGCATGTGCACGCTACAGAACATTTGGCCCAACGCACAATGGTCCCAAAGTCGATTTTTGGCATAAAGTCTGATTATAAAGATTTCTGGGCTTTCAAATATTCGTTCACCTTAGACCATTATTTTATATAGCTGCCATGTAAACGATCTGGCCGATTTTCACTAACTTTGTTGTTTTTTTAAGCTATTGAACTGAAATTCAGTTTATACACGTATTTTAGGCTCCCAAGGTATCCTACCCAATTTGGTTTAATTTGGACTATTATTTCATATAGCTGCCATATAAATGATCTGGCCGATTTTCACTAACTTTGTTGTTTTTCAAACTATTGAGCTGTAATTCAGTTTATACACGTATTTTAGGCTCTCGAGGTGTCCTAACCAATTTTGTTCAACTTAGACTATTTTTTTATAAATGGCTGCCATATAACCGATCGGGCCGACTAGCATGAATCTAGCTGATTTTGATGATGTAATAAATGCAATATTTACAGAAGCTAATCTTTAAACACAACTTTAATTAGTATATATTTTTAATCATTAAATTCAGAATCTAAATTTAAACAGTATTTATTCTCAATATCGGATCTAACCGAATCGGTATCAACAGTATTATCTTCATCACAATGAGGGTCCATACTAAAACAGGGGAAGTCGGAAGAGGTATCTTTTTATTTTGTGCCTTTCTTTTATTTAAACATAAACTAGAGATCAGTGGATCGCGAGAGTCCATAACTCAATGAAAAAGTCGTGCATATTATTCTGACAACTGTTTTTTCGTGCATGCGTTCTTTAATCAATACTTAATGCTCAAACTCGAAGTGGCCTGAAAAATCGTGATTTCGCGGGTTTGTGAAAATTTGTGATAAAACCAATTAGACTATCGTAAAAGAGGACACTTTAATGAACAATATTGCATTAAATTACACCCACATACCAAACTTTCAAAAAAATTATTTAAGTTAACTCGCCTAAAAAAAAATAAACACAAAAGAAAAAATTTAATAAAAAAAAAAATTTAATTATTAAAAATATAAAAAAAAACACAACATATGAACAAACTGAATCAAATTGCATTAAACATACCCCTGTACATTATTTTCCATAGTTTACTTCAATGGTTTTATCCAATTTTCGTTTATTTTGAAGGCAATAAACTTAACAAAATTTTTCACAACAAACCACTGCGATTAATATTATTTTATTCATATATTATTTATAAAACTATTTTTCATCCGATTGGCTTAAAACTCGGTTTGTGAGTATAGTAAGTGAAATAAAATGAGATGTGATTTTCCGATGTTGGAACATTTGACCCAACGGTCGGAAAATTCCTGGAAAACTCTGCATGCAAAAAACTATTTTTCACCCGATTGACTTGAAACTCGGTTTGAAGCGATAGAATACGAAATAATTTGCGATTGCATTTTCCAATGTTGGAAATACGGCCGGGTAGTGGGAGAATAGTGGGCGGGAGTCCGTGGTTAGTGGGAGGGATGTGGGTAATAAGAGGGCGGGAACTGGGTGGGAGTGGAGAGGTAGTGCGTGGGAATCAGGAGGGAAGTGGGAGGGATGTTGGTGAGAAGAGGGTGGAATGTGGGCGGGAAGTGGGTGTGAAGTGGGTGGTAATCGGGAGGGAAGTGGGTGGGAAGTGGGAGGGATGTGGGCGGGATGTGAGCGGGAAGTGGGTGGGAAGTGGGAGGGATGTTGGTGAGAAGTGGGTGGGATGTGGGTGGGAGGTGGGCGCGTAGTGCGTGGGACGTGGGAGGGATGTGGGTGGGAAGTGGGTGTGAAGTGGGTGGTAATCGGGGGGGAAGTGGGAGGGAAGTGGATGGGAAATGGGAGGGATGTGGGCGGGAACTGGGTGGGAAGTGGTGGGATGTGGGCGGAAAGTGGGTGGGATGTATGTGGGATGTAGGTGGGATGTGGGTTGGAGGTGGGTGGGCAGTGGGCGCGATGTGGGTGGGAAGTGGAAGGGATATGGGTGGAAAGAAGGTGGGAAGTGGGAGGAAAGTGGGTGGAAGTTGTGTAAGAAGTGAATGGGGAGTGGGTGGGGTGTGGATGGAATGGGGGTGGTAAGAACTCAGCAACAAAGTCTTAACGGTAGAAAAGCAAAGTAGTAAAACGTTGAATTCAAACCTAGGTATGTAAGATTCAATTTCTGGGCTCTACAGAGGAAATTAATTTATAAACTATTTTCCAATTTGTTAAATATTTCACTCTCACGATTGACTTCAAACTGATTGTGATACTGGTTGTATACTGTTCATGGCGCAGCGAAGCGCGACGGGCTTCATGCTAGTCAAACTATAAAGAATTTCGTAAAGGGAAAAAAGAGTTTATGATTCCGCAGCTGTTCAAAGCATATTTCAGATATCCCGAACGTCGCGACGCATTGCAGGCTTTCGAAACACATACACATACTGAATGACTTATTCAATGCGTATACAATGTCAAGGGCTGTTTTCCGATACCAAAAGGACTACATTATGGTTGTCCGCGCAACAAGAGCATGTAAATATTTTCAGCGATTCGTTATATTTTAACCCATATTCCAAAGTTATTCGTTCGTAAATTTGTTCACTCTTCACTGATGGATTGAAATTTTCCAGCTTTTTCTAAAATCCATCTCCACATAGGTCTTTGCATATATTTGGGAAACTAAGATATTTATGCTAAGGGGGAGCTTCACGCAAAATGAATGGAGCATAAAAAAACAGTATTAATTCGAGTTGTGACACTTTTGAAGGTGAAAATTTTGGGTGCATGTCATAACGCCCAGTGTCATAGGGCCCGCGGGCACTATGACACATTTAAAAGTATCACATCACCCGCACCGAAAATGTCACAGCGCCCGTGGGCCTTATGACATTTTCAACCTGTGTCATAACGCCCTCAATTTCTTAAAACTTGCAAAGTTTATCAAGAATCAATGAAAGTACCGTTATTAAAAGTACAGTTTAATGTGTTATCTCGATTGCAATCGCGCTTTACATGTTTTTGGCACAATAATATTCTATTTAGTTTGTGATTGATCTCGAAACTAAGTGCACGTGAAATGGAATCTGTTTATGAATATAAAATTGTACCTGGATTTAGAAGTCTCTATTGCTCTGCCCATATTGCAGGCAAATAGTAGACAGCCAAATCAAAGTATATCAATAATGTTTAAATGAAATGTTAACACAATTTTGTATTTAAATTTACTTTATTAAAAGCGGAAGCAAAAATTGTTTTACAAAAAAATCGCGCGATTGAACTGTCAATGCGGCATAGACCTTTTACAAAAGTGTCGAATAAATGTTCTAAGGTGTTTTGGTAAGCACACTGAACTTAGAATCCGCCGACCCGAGTTCAAATCTCGGCAGAACCATTAGTTTTTTTTTCCAATATATATAATATAGTTGAAAATGCAATTGATATTTTTCTTTTCCACATGGATTTCTTATGCTAACATGGAGAATGAATATTTGGAAAAAAATGTGAGCTGCTTCTCAATTTGGGACAGTGGTACGTTCTTCTTGTATATTGTCCATAATCAGCAATAATCATCAATTTGTCGCCGTCCGATTGTGTTGCTAACTTCACAATGTATAATATGTTGAAATCAGGGATCGTAAATAAGAGTTATGAGTTTGAAAAGAATCGAACCCGAAAAAAATTATCTACATTAATGGGAACATCTTAGATAATCTTATTCAGGATGCAATATCCTGTTTACAAGATACATTTTTATTTTTAATTTTTATCAAAACATTAAAAATTAACTCTTATTTTTCGATCAAAATAAAAAAAATATGATATAAAAATTAAATGTCAATTTTTATTTAAAAATCATAAAATAAAAGTTATTTTTCAATTTTTATTAAAAAATCTAAAAATATAAGTTATTTATCAATTTTGTATTAAAAAATCTAAAAATAAAAGTTTTTATACAAATAAGATGCCTTTTCAAACGTATTCAGATTTCAAAGCTGTACTGATTTGTTTCTACTTATGTGAAATATCGTACCAAACTAAAAATGTATCTCATCTGAGTATAGGCCTTTACTACTTAGTTCTACAACTTAGTACACCGAGAAAAAAATTGATATGTACGACTCAATTCGTTTTTTTTTCATATCAATTTTAATCTGATATGACTAAGATTAAATTAATAATATAAGTTTAAAAAAAAAAAAAACTCTTCCGAGGCGGGATCGAAACAACACCTCCCGCACTGCAGTCCCACACACTAACTTCTGCACCACACCAGGTCATACCATCCTAATCTCTCACAGCTTATATTAGCCATGCCTTCAAAAGAAAGTGACGAAAGAATCTTGTTTTGCTGGTTCGGTTTGCGGTTTGGTCAATCAGTTAGAATTAGCGGTTCGGTTACGATTTGGTTCAGTTCAGAAGCAGTTTGCATCCCTGCTAATAACCCTGACGGATTTCAAAAATATACAGGCCTGTTCCCGTTTTCGATTTCGATCAAATCATGTGAAATCGGAATTGATAGCTGTTCCCGTTTCCGAAAA
This sequence comes from Lordiphosa stackelbergi, assembly GCA_018904235.1. Classification (NCBI taxonomy): domain Eukaryota; kingdom Metazoa; phylum Arthropoda; class Insecta; order Diptera; family Drosophilidae; genus Lordiphosa; species Lordiphosa stackelbergi. The sequence goes on from JAEIFU010000516.1 coordinate 14,047, forward strand.
ACGATCAAATTATTCGGTTTTAAAAGTTGTGCCTTTGAGTGAGTGAAATAAAAAGTAATTGACAATTTTCATGTCAACGGTTATATTTTTTATCTATCCAATATTTTTATATTAATAAGTCATATTTAGAGATAGATTTTAAAGTAACCATAAAAATATTGGGCATTCAATTTGATTTAAAATTAATTATTTTAAAGTTGTACCCCAGAAATTGCATGTAGACGAAAGCAAAAACGATCTAAATGAAACCGAGCTGTTCGCAATTCCGCATCAGCGCATGCGCAGTGCTGATCGAAATTGTTTATGTTACCATTGCTGAATTATAGTTCGAAAACGATTCGAACTTTCATGCGAAAAGTAAATCGATTTCTATTTCACTCGGAAACGGGAACATCAAATGAAAACAATTCGGAAATACAATCGTTTTACTTTTTAAATCCACTCGGAAATGATAACAGGCCTGATAATATTAGAGCTTGATGCTGAGAGAGAGACTTTAAGGGGGCGGCGTGGTGTCTCTGCAACTCCTCTGGCTGTAGTCTTATATTCGATATACAACTCGATTCGATATACATCACGAGTTTCCTTGCCACCACTTGTTACTTTTTTACTCCCAATAGTTTATACCTTAAGGATCCTTAATGTTGGTGCTTTCAGGATATGTGATGTATCAAATGATAGGTATTGAGCTGTACATCATGAATGTTTTTTTAATTTTGGCAATACACTACGCGGCTCTCAAGATATTTACATTCAATTTTTATTTTCAATTTTTATACTCTTGGAGAGGGCATATTAAAATTGTCCGGATGTTTGTAACGCACAGAAGGAAACATCTCCGACCACATTAAGTATATATATTCTTGATCAGCATGACGAGCTGAGTTGACATAGCCATGTCCGTCTGTCCATGTCTATGCTATCTCCTCCGTCAGTTTTAAAGCTATCTCAACCAAACTTTGCACGAAGTCGGAACCGGCCGGATCGCTATCGCTCCTAACCCCCGTATTTATAAGTTTTCTGTGATTTCACATAATTTCACCGAGATTTATCAAAATCGGACAACTATATAGTATAGCTGCCATACAAAAGATAGGTCTGAAAAAAAGTCTTAGTGAGAAAAACTTTTTTGTTTTCAATGCTATCGCTTCTAACCCCCGTATTTATAAGTTTTCTATGATTTCACATAATTTCATCGAGATTTATCAAAATCGGACAACTATATAGTATAGCTGCCATACAAAAGATAGATCTGAAAATAAGTCTTAGTAAGAAAAACTTTTTTGTTTTCAATGCTATAGCTCCCACTTTGTACAGATCTATATTATATACTACCACACAATGTGTCAAGTTTGATTTAAATCGGATGACTATAGCATATAGCTGCCATAGGAACGATGGGTCCAAAATGTAGTTCTAGTGAGAAAAACTTTTTTGATGAATATATCGTATAGCCATATATCAAACTGGCAGCATATATCATGCTCCAAGGGTCTATAAACTTCGGTACAGCCGAAGTTAGCTTCCCTCTATTTTTATACTCTGTACCGAAGGTACATAGAGTATAATAAGTTTGTGCAAAAGTATGTAACAGGGAGAAGGAATCATTTCCGACCCCATAAAGTATATATATTCTTGATCAGCATCAACAGCCGAGTCGATATAGCCATGTCCGTCTGTCCGTCTGTCCGTCCGTATGAACAAACAGATCTCAGAGATGGTAAGAGATAGAGGTTTGGCATGTATGGGACAAATGCTTCTTATACTTGCAGGCAGATCAAGTTTATTTTCAATTTTTGCCACGCCCCCTCCCGCCCCCGCAAATTGGAAAAAACATCATATCTTCCACAGTTTTGTAGATAGAGTGTTTGTTTCTTCTAGAGATAGTTAGGCATTATCAATATGTATAAATTTGCTAAAGAAATGATAAAGATCGGATGAGCGGTTCTCAAGTTATGAGCAAATAAGTGAATCACCCCCTCCACCACCCTCCCACCCATGCACAACCAACGCTGCACATTCTTAGAAAAAGAGAGAGAGAGAGAGAGGGAGGGAGAGAGAAAGAGAGAGAAAGGGAGAGAGAGAGAAAAACTTAGTGATGAGCGCAGCAGCAGCATTGCATACAGCTCGTACTCTAGGTACAGAGTATGTTATAGTCGGGCTTGACCGACTTTCTCACTTGTTATACACTTGAAAAGTGTATTATAATTTTGCCCAGAAGTTTGCAACGCATAGAAGGAATCATCTCCGACCACATTAAGTATACATATATATTCTTGATCAGCGTGACGAGCTGAGTCGATTAAGCTTTGTCCGTCCGTCTGTCCGTCCGTCCGTCTGTCCGTCTGTCTGTTTCTACGCGAACTAGTCCCTCAGTTTTGGAGCTATCGAGCTGAAACTTTGCACAGAGTCTTCTTTTTACTGCACGCTGCTAATATGTCAGAACCGACCGGATCGGATGACTACTTCTTGTAGCTGCCATACAAATGTTCGTTCGAAAAATGGGTTTTAGTGAGAAAAACTGGGTTGTTCTCAATATTACTGCTCTCAAACACGGTCATGGGTAATATGTAATGTTTTTAAGCTGATCTGCGAAGTTTGGTCGAAGTCGCTAACCGTTGAGACAAGCTATTTTAAGTGTATCAAAACTTCGGTACAGACGAAGTTAGCTTTGCCTTTCTCGTTATAATAAAAATTGACAAATAACTTTTATTTTTGGATTTTTTTTATAAAAGTTGACAAGTAATTTTTATTTTTGGAGTTCTTAATAAAAATTGGGAAATAACTTTTATTTTAGATTTTTTAATAAAAATTGAAAAAGAACTTTTATAAGAGTTTATTTTTATTTTTTTTATAAAAATCAACAAATAATAATATTTATTTTATAATTTTTATTTTTAAAAATTATAGCCGTTACGGTCCCTGGTTGAAATAATTTTGTTTACAATTTTGTCAAAATTGTTTTATGCCTACTATGACGTGCCTAGGCAGCTCAAAGACATATTAAGGGGAAATTGGAACTTTTAAAGCGTTCTTGTCGCCATCAAACCTCAATATATCTGATTTTGGATTTTTGACAAATTTTCTATAAAATATACAACATTTTTTGTACCATGTTGTGCAAAGAACTAGAAACAAAATTACTTCTCATATAAGACAGATACGATGTAATGTACATATATGTACAATATTTCAAAAAACAGTCTCTTCTCACCGAAAACATAAATATAAACCAAGAAATGTTCATGAGCGCCACAAATCGTAATGTATTTGTATTCGTTCTGTTGCAAGCAGTAGATGACCTTGAACTCAGAAACCCACACAAATACAAAGAAATCATGCACAACATTCGGCATCGTTGTTGTCGAGCCTTTCGGGCACGCACGCACTCCATGTCTAAGAGAACAGCCGTGGCAAAGCAAATGGCTGACAAAGGCTCAGGCTAGATATGCAAGCTATAGTAAGAGCGAGAGAGGAAGAGCCATTGAGCGGGAGAGTTCGAGCCAAAGCAGCAGCTGTGAGCAATGAGTGAAAGTGAGCAGAAAAGCACACATGTCCGATGGGTTGCCTCCGCCTGGATATGACGAGGCAAGCGTCAGCCACAAAGAAATCGAAAGCGAGTCAAAGCACGCCACAAGAAAGGAAAAAGCACAAAGCGCCAGAGAATAACAATCTGTTATACGAAAACAAAACCAACACATACTTACTGCCACAGTCTAATCATGTGGCAACTCGTTCACAAACAAGAAGAATTCGCAATCGGAAAAGTTGCTCTAAGTGCGCCATTTACACGGCTTGGCAAAACAATGCTCACAAAGAGGATATGGTAAATTATGGAAAAAAAACAGCTGCTGCAGGAAGGCAAACGGAGGTTAACTTTATTGTCAATACCGACGAATAAAGGCTTATGGGAAGTCAGTACAAAATATAAATTGAAAAAATAAAACGATAATTCTGAATCAAGAGTTGCCTGAACCAGTGCTGGCTATCGACTTTTTTCGTTGCACTAGTTTACTAAGCGATAATCGAGGGCCAAAAGAACAACAGAGAGACAACAATTAACTCGTATACAAATTGTTTATCGAAACAAGGGCGACACCAGCTCTTCGATAGAGAAGGAGCAGCATTGCCTGAACTTTTCTTAAATATTTCTTAACTTAGTGTATACACATCCTTTAGTGTATACCTTATTTCTGTTTTTTTGTTCTTAAATGTTCTATCTGGGTCTTGAAAACATCCGGTAAACTTTTTACACAACAAAGCATTTACCGTTACTAGTCTCGGCTCGGTTGAAAAAACCTATGTTGTCGCGTTGCGTTAAATTTGGTTGCTTCTTAATTCCAAGAAATATGTCGTGGCGCCAGAATTTGTTGTGTGAGTTGAGAGAAATAACTCGCCGGGCAAAATGCAAAACGCAAAAAAGGTTTTTTTCACTAAGACTTTTTTTCAGACCTATCTTTTGTATGGCAGCTATACTATGTATATAGTTGTCCGATACTGATAAATCTCGGTAAAATTATGTGAATTATAGAAAATCTTAGAAATAAGAGGGTTGGGAGCGATAGCATTGAAAGCAAACAAGTTTTTATACCCTTGGAGAGGGTATATTAAAATTGTCCGGATGTTTGTAACGCACAAAAGGAAGCATCTCCGACCACATAAGTATATATATTCTTGATCAGCGTGACGAGCTGAGTTGATATAGCCATGTCCGTCTGTCCGTCTGTCCGTCCGTCTGTTTCTATGCTATCTCCTCCGTCAGTTTCAGTTTTAAAGCTATCGTAACCAAACTTTGCACGAAGTCTTTTGGTATAAATACGCTGCACATTTGTCGGAACCGGCCGGATCGGATGACTATAGCATATAGCAGCTATAGGAACGATCGGTTGAAAAAGTATTTTCAGTTAGAAAAACTTTTTTGTTTTCAATGCTATCGCTACCAAACCCCGTATTTATAAATTTTATATGTTTTCACACAATTTCAGCAAGTTTTATGCAAATCGGGCAACTATATAGTATAGCTGCCATACAAAAAATAGATCTGAGAAAAAGTTTTAGTATGAAAAACTTTTTTGTTTTCAGTGCTATCGCTCCCAATCTCGTTCCTGATCAATATGATATGCTAACACATAATTCTGTCAGTTCTGATCCAAATCGGATGACTATAGCATATAGCTTCCATAGGAATGATCGGTCGAAAAAATATAAAAAACTGGCAGGAATATATCATGCTCCAAGGGTATATAAACTTCGGTCGAACCGAAGTTAGCTTTTCTCTATTTTTTTCACTAAAACTATTATTTCAACCGATCGTTCTTATGGCAGCTTTATGCTATAGTCATCCGATCCGGCCGGTTCCGCCAAATGTGCAGCATATTTGTACCAAAAGACTTCGTGCAAAGTTTGGTTGAGATAGCTTTAAAACTGACGGAGGAGATAGCATAGAAACAGACGGACGGACGGACGGACAGACGGACATGGTTATACTCAGCTCGTCTTGCTGATCAAGAATATATATACTTTATGTGGTCGGATATGCATCCTTCTGTGCGTTACTAACATCTGGACAGTTTCAATGTACCCTCTCAAAGGGATAAAAGTACTTCAAAATGTTCTTAGTTTAAGCCTATAAAATTCTTAACTTTTCCATTTTGTCTTTGAAACTAGGTCACTGTATAATATCAAAATCCAAAGTAAATGAATTATCCAAAAACCAACATGTTTATAATGTACGTCAAAAATCTACCCTCAGTCCAAAACCAAAGTGATTACACCACACTATAGGAAATTTTGCCATTTATTAGGCATAAACCCTTTTTTCAAAAGTTCTCAAAACTTAAATTTTTTTTGCATAATAAGTTCACAAATACATCAGCCTTCAATGTTACGTACCACGAATTTTGATTGAACAGAGAACTGTTAACTGACGGCTGCTAAAGTCAGGTTATGCTAACGAATGACAGTTCAGTGTTAAATGTATGTTTTTCTGCAGCAATTAGCAATGGCCAAATATCAATAAAAACAGAAAGTTCTGTCGAATATTTTTGATGGAATCTACTCGTTTTGGTTTGTACTATGTTTTAGTACCTTTGATCTGTAGAAATAAATCGTGGCGTCCCCGAAGTTGAGGGTATTCGTGATTCATCTCAGAAAAAAAATTTTGGGAAGAAAATTCATCTTTGCAAGGCCCTACCAAATTTTGCTTATATTTGTTAGAGCTGTGACTTATACCACCTTTTGCGCTATCAATTCAGCTTCTGTTTCACTTTTTCTCAACCGCAATTATGTGCAATTCTTTGCAAAATTTCCCCTTTTATGACTCAACCTCAATTTCTTAATGCCTACTTGCACGCCAAATAAAAAAATGGGACGAGTCGAGAAGATGTTATTCCTGATTGCTTAAGAGAAGGGTTGGGCCAAAGTCTTTCAGTCGCATATGAATGATATTTCAAAGAAATAAGGAAGGATGTTTTGTGCAATTCTGGCGATGTATCGCGGAAATTTAACCGGTTCTTAAATTAGTTTATATATTTCCTTAAAAGGCAAAAATGTTCCGAAATTTAGTGTCACACCCAATCAAGAACCCTTTTCGGTCTTTTGTCGACGACGCCTTGCCATTAATTTTGGATCACTAAAGTGCAGTATTTTGGAGTTAGAAATGACAATAAGAACAGAACAGAAATTCCAAACAATAAATGAGCCGCTTTTTTCAGGAAACCCGAAATTCCATAAAGTTCGCAGGAGAAAAATATATTTCTTGTATTGTAATGTACATACATTCTTATTTAAAAAAGCGAGAAACAAATTTTTTTTCTTGTAAAATTTTTTTTTTGGGGGGTGAAGTGCTACCACGCTTTCTTTTTCGCATATATAGCCATATATAGTATACATAAGCTAAAGCAAAAAACTAGACCGCAGTATCTTGCTTAGTTTTTAAGTTATTAATTAATGCCTCATTTTTGGGAAAAATTTCCAATAGTGCAGCAGGAGGATTTTCAATACAGATTCAACTTAAAATAATTTTTCATAGCACACTTTTTGGAGCTTGCATTGTAAGCCGATTCCGTACCTAATACCTAATATAAGAAATTTTGTACTTATGCTGACTGTAAGAACGAAATGTTCTTGATTCAAGAACGTTTGTACTTATTTGAACAATTTAAACAGTCGCACCCAAAAAAATAAATTGCCTAAAACCGCTGAAAAGACATCTTATCCTTACTTTAAGGTTGCTAATGACCTTAAGTTTTAAGGTCATTTTAAACTGGATATAAGGCAAAAAACTGCCTTATTTGTAGGATTTTTTCCAAAAATCTAATATCAATTTTCCTTAGAAATTTGACTATTTACACATATTTGCATAACAAAGAGAAGTCAGTCAACCCTGAGTGCTATGGTGGTGGGCGTTATTAGTGTATAATAACTCTTCTTTCTGAAAAACATAAAAACTTATCTTCTAAAAGCTTAACCTTACTGGGACTCGAACTCGGATCCTCCGGTGGCAGAGGTCGCATAAAACGGTCCCCCGTTTGCCTGTGTCAGAAAACGACCGCTTTCGCGCGATCACATTCAATAAAGTTACCGACCCAACCGACAACTACGCTCTCCGCCTCTCTTTGGTTGTGAGAGGAGAGAAACACATTTATTTTTAAATTTTTCTGTCAGGTCTTGCTCGGGCCCTTTTGCCAAAATTCACGCATTCAAAAGGTCTTTTTTGTATGTATGCATCGTTGTGTAAGCATACAACAACAACAATATGAATGTGTGCGAAAAACTATATGAATTCTCTCTTTCTCTCTCACGCTGACTCGCTCTCTGTTTATGCTTAACTCTGGCGCTCTCTTGAGTCTGCAACCGAATGAAACAACCTTTTTAAAGTTCGGTCTTCGTGAAGACCGCATTTCATGAGCGATTGACTGAATTGGGCCTGGAATGGGGTTGCTCTCAGACCGATCGGTGCTGTGTGTTCAACCACGGCCACCGAGCAGTGAGCGAAATCGCTGCTTAAATTCGGTTGAGGGAAGCCCGAGCCCGTTTTGTTTTTGTTTTTTTGGTCAGTGACGTGAGCAGAGCGAAGTGAACATTGGGTTGAGAGTTATTTGCGAGCTATGTCCGGTGGTAATGATTGAACACTACCGACAACACTAGCCCTGTCAGCTACGGTCGATTCACCCGACGTAACGTCAAATTACCCTAAAGAACCCAGTCAATAGTTATGCTATCAGTCGCCGCTTTAAGACGTGGAAGTCGTGAGCTCGAGTCCCAGTGAAAGCGCACATTTTTTTATTTTTTTGTTTTTTATACCCGTTACTCGTAGGATAAAAAGGATATACTTATGTCGTGCAATTGTATGTAACAGGCAGAAGGAATCATTTCCGACCTTATAAAGTATACATATTCTTGATCAGCATCAACAGCCGAGTCGATATAGACTTGTCCGTCTGTCTGTTGACAGCTCTGTCTCTCTCTAAGATGGTGCGGCGTTGGTTGTGAAAGGGTGGGTGGTGGGGGTGGCAGGGTGTGATATACGTATTTGCTCATAACTCGAGAACCGCTCATCCGATCTTTATCATTTCTTCGGCAAATCGATACATTTTGCTAATGACTAACTAACTCTAGAAGGTACGAATCATCTATCTACAAAACTGTGGGAGATATGACGTTTTTTCCAAATTGCGGGGGCGGGAGGGGGCGTGGCAAAAATTGAAAATAAACTTGATCTGCCTGCAATTATAAGAAGCATTTGTCCCATACATGTCAAACCTCTATCTCTTACCATCTCTGAGATCTGTTTGTTCATACGGACGGACAGACGGACAGACGGACAGACAGACGGACAGACGGACATGGCTATATCGACTCGGCTGTTGATGCTGATCAAGAATATATATACTTTATAGGGTCGGAAATGATTCCTTCTCCCTGTTACATACTTTTGCACAAACTTAATATACTCTATGTACCTTCGGTACAGAGTATAAAAATTGTGGAAGTTATGGACATTTTTTATTGTTGCGGCGGGGTGGGCGTGGCAAAAAAATTAAACAAACTTGATCTGCGTGCAGACAATAGGCGTCGTGATATCAAATTTGAACGCTCTAGCTGTCTCCGAGATCTAAGTGTTCATACAGACGGACCAACGGGTGGACGGATGGACAGACGGACATGGCTATATAGACTCGGCTGTTGATGCTGATCATACATTTCGGTCAGCATGCGCTGTCTGCTGACATTATGTTAGCAGGGAAGGGTAAGGGAAGGCAATTAATCATTTCTTTTCATGAGTAAAGGGTATATCGAATTCGGTCAGGGCCGAGTTTAACTTACGGTCTTGTTTTTCTGAAAAGGGTTTTTTAATTTTTCTAAAAGCAGTGGTAACTTTCTCCATACATACAAAAAAATAAAATAAAAAAATAAAAAATCTGTGTGATGTTGACATTTTTGAAAAGCTTGATAAATACGAAGTATACGTGCCAGGTTTCAGCTACATAGCTTTGAATCCTATTGCGTGGCAAAGCTTTCTTAAAGGGCATCTTTTTATTTGTTTATAACTTTAAAAATTCATAAGTTTTAAACTATAAAAGTCTCCATCTTTTTAAAAAGACCAAAATTTAATTTACGTTTAGGACAATAAATTGTTTATGCTTAGAAGCTATATCATGGTGATTAACACTGAGAAAAAATTATAAAAATTTTTAGCAACAATTACTTAATATTATTAAATAATTTAAAAATCTAAAAAACTATTATTTGAGTAGCTACAGTAAAATACTTTTCACCAATATTAATTTGATACCTGTCCGATAAACCAAAACTGAGATATCACGTTTTTAAGAAACCCTTTTTCCATTTTTGACGATTTTTGAAATTGTTTATAAAATTAACAAAAAAATTTTGTACAAAATCGCAAATTACGTTTTGGTGGGCATGTCGAGATCTAATTTCGGATTTTTTTTTATTAAAATGAATTATAAAAAAAATTTTATCTGTTCGGTTTATAAAAGAATGACCCATATCTGGAAAGTATAAAGACGCAACTATTGAAAACAACTAAGTTTTTCTTACTAGAACAACTTTTTCGACCGATCATTGCTTTGGCAGCTATAGGCTATAGTCATCCGATTTAGATCAAACTTGACAGAATGGTCTGGTAGCATATAATATTGATCAGTAACAAGTTTTGGAGTAATAGCACTGAAAACCAAATAGTCTTTCTCACTACAAACCCATCTTTTGTATGGCAGCTACACTATATAGTTGTCCGATATTCAGAAACCTTGGTGGAATTCTGAGAAAGCATAGCAAACTTATAAATAGGAGATTCGGAGACGTTTGCATGAAAAACAAAAAAGATTTTCTCACTAGAACTCTAATTCCACCGATCGTTCCTTTGGCACCTATATGCTCCAGCCGGTTCCGACAAATGTGCAGCGTATTTGTACCAGAAGAATTTGTGCAAAGTTTGGTTAAGATAGCTTTAAAACTGACGGAGGAGATAGCATAGAAACCAGGGTTCGGAATTGCTCGCGAGCGAGCCTAGCGCTCGCTCTTTTTTGGCTCTCGCTCAGAGCCGAGAGCTGCTAATCGGGAGCCGGGAGCACTGAGCAGCTCTCAGCTCACTACACTCGGCTCCTGGCTCTGAGCTGAGAGCCACAGCTCGGGAGCCGGGAGCTATCATTCGGCTCTCGGCTCGTGAGCCAGAACACTCGGCTCTGAGCTGTGAGCCACAGCTCGTGAGCTGGGAGCCATCAACCGGCTCTCGGCTCGTGAGCCCCAGCACTCTGTTCTACGCCGGGAGCCACAGACTGTGTGGTTCGCGAGTTATTCTAACCTATTTACCGTGACTGTCGACTTTTAAAATCGCGAAATAATACCAAAGAGGATTAAAAATAGTAAAAAATGAAGAACGTTAACACCAATCAAGTGAAAAATCCTGGAAGGATCAATGGATGAGCGCAATTTGAAGCTAACGGATCTCCATGGTAATAAGACCGCTAATTACTTAAGAAACTGCTTTTCGAGTTTACAAATGACCACACATAATAACATTGCCATCAATTTGACAATACTGAACCGCGATAGATACCATGGAAGACCAATGCTAAAGAATATGGTCAAGATCATAAGAATCGTTTTAAACCACTTTCCGTTACTGACAAGTCATTCAATCGCGGAAAAATACCAAAGAGGATCAAAAATAGTAACTATGCGAGACAAAATGTACTTCAAACCAGTGGAAAGTGCCAGGATCAATACATGAGCGCCATTCGCAGCGAAGGGATCTCCATGGTAAAAAAAACCGCTAATTACTTAAGAAACTGCTTTTCAATGTCAACACAGAACTACGTTGCCCTGTTTATGACAATACTGAACCGCGACAATCGCCATGGAAGATCAATGCTAAAGAATAAAAACGCAATATGTCTTGAGCTGTGATGCAAAACAAACATGGCTATATCGACTCGTCTATGGACGCTGGTCAAGAATTAATATGATTTATTGGGAGGGCATTTTTGATCCTCTTCGGTATTTTTCCGCGATTGAATGATTTGTCAGTAACGGAAAGTGGTTTGAAATGTTCCTTGTGATCTTGACTATATTCTTTAGCATTGGTCCTCCATGGTGTATATCGCGGTTCTGTAGTGTCATAATCATTACTATTTTATTTTAATTTGTGGTATTGGAAAGCAGTTTCTTTAGTTATTAGCGGTCTTATTACCATGGAGAACCATTAGCTGCGAATGACTCTTATGCATAGATCATAGCATTTTTCACTTGATTTTTGATCCTCTTTGGTATTTTTCCGCGATTTAATGATTTGTCAGTAACGGAAAGTGGTTTAAAACGATTCTTATGATCTTGACCATGTTCTTTAGCATTGGTCTTCCATGGTATCTATCGCGGTTCAGTATCGTCAAATTCATGGCAATGTTATTATGTGTGGTCATTTGTAAACTCGAAAAGCAGTTTCTTAAGTAATTAGCGGTCTTATTACCATGGAGATCCGTTAGCTTCAAATTGCGCTCATCCATTGATCCTTCCAGGATTTTTCACTTGATTGGTGTTAACGTTCTTCATTTTTACCATTTGTAATCCTCTTTGGTATTATTTCGCGATTTTAAAAGTCGGCAGTCACGGTAAATGAGTTAAAATAACTCGCGAACCACACAGTCTGTGGCTCCCGGCGTAGAACATAGAGCTGGCGCTCACGAGCCGAGAGCGGCTCACGAGCTGTGGCTCAAAGCTCAGAACCGAGTGTTGTGGCTCACGAGCCGAGAGCCGAATGATAGCTCCCGGCTCCCGAGCTGTGGCTCTCAGCTCATAGAAACAGACTGACGGACGGACACACGGACAGACGGACGGACTGACGGGCAGACGGACATGGCTATATCAACTCAGCTCGTCATGCTGATCAAGAATATATCTACTCTATGTGGTCGGAGATGCTTCCTTCTGTGCGTTACAAACGTTTAATATACCCTCTCCAAGGGTATAAAAAGTGAAAAAATAATTAAAAACTGCACTTTCATTCAAGCTTTACTATCGATGCACCCTCTACCTTGGGATTGCTCCACCTCCCCTTTAATCCCACTGTGCCCCGCTCCCATTAAAAGAATGCAGCGGCACGTGCGGCACTCACACATCCTGTTTCACCCACCGAATTGAGGACTCTCTCTCTGCTCTTCCCTGCACCTGAGCAAAATATTTAAATAATTTATGTGGCCGTTCCGCACAGCATTGTGTCGGGTGCGTGGGGTGTCGTTTGCCTTTTATTTTGGGGACGCCCGGCAACACCGCAGAGACAGCGTGGGCGAGTCTGGCAAGTTTGACTCCCGACGTGCCTGCTGTGGGTATTTGTGGCCACTGCAATTGCGGAGCATTGCCATATTTAAATGTTCAAATTTAAAGCTTGCGTAATTTGTAATTTCTGCTTGGAAGCTGAACGACCCAAAAGTAAGTCACAAAGCCACCAGCAGAGGACATTAAACAGAGTGTACTCTTGTGATGCTGCCAACAGCAGTATTAATAAAAGCAACAACAACAACTAAGCTCAACACAATGTGGCACAATACCATCCCCACTCGCGCTCCCTTTCCCCTCATCAGTCCGCCACATCGTGTCATGTAATAAACCATAAAAATTAAGCACTCGAGCCAACAGAAAGTACCGAATGCATTACGAGTCCTCGAATGTACAGAGAAATTTTGAAAGCCAACCAGGGTAAGCCAACTTAGCCGCAGCTACGCCCACAACCACCCATAAAACGACAAGAATAAAATGCATTTCGTCTGGCAGCTGAGCAGGAAAAAAAAATAGTTGAGAAAAAGTAATAAAATCACAAATGGACGAAGCGCAAGCTTCAACAAAAAGTTGCTGGCATTGAGATGCACGAGAGCGGGGCATAGGGACGTGGCACAGTACAGGGGCAGTTGGCAGGATAAGAACGAAGAATGGCAAAACAAACAACAACGACAATAACAAGGCAATGGCTGTAGCTGAGGATTTTTTGGCTGTAGTTTAGTACTGACGTCAGCGGCAGAAAATACAACAATGCGCACTGGACGCGACTCAGACTCGGACCCCATAGGCCATTGTTAGATGACAACGCTGCTCCATTTGAAAAAGTTGAGTATGCTGAGAGAAAAAGTGCAGGACTTGAACCAACTTAGGATCATTGTTGCAAGGAGAGGACTTCAGTTTATTATTACTTACTTACTTCAAAATAGAGGTTGTTATAGTTCTACAACTAACCAACTTACCCTCATCCCTGACATTTCCCATGAGTATGTCATAATCTTTCAGATCGGCTGTCTTCATTAGGGTCATCGGATCCGCCGGCAAAAAAGCTCCATCTATAGTTGGGGCTGATGGAAAACTGAGTATGCCCGAGTAGGAGTTCCATTGCTGCACCGATATGGTCTTTGCATCAACTGCACGCATGCAGCTCATCACGTGAGTGGGATTGGTCTGACAGAAATCGGAATTGGGTAAGCCGCACATCAGAAGCGGATGCCACAACTCACCTTTAGCATCGATGCATTACAGTTGCAGTCGTTGATTAGGGACTTTCCAATCTCAACTGCCTTTTTGGATGTCATGTGACTCCACGGTGCATTCATCGTTCCCGACTGCATCATGCCTCGCTTGACCACGCCCCTTGTCACCGGTGACATGAGCTGAGCATTTACCGAACTTGAACCAGCCGACTCACCAAACAGAGTCATCCATTCGGGATTGCCGCCAAAGGCATGTGCATTATCCTTAATCCAACGTATGGCCAGTGCCTGATCCCAGAGGCCGACATTTCCCGGCGCCTCTTCGGCAAAGTCAGCTGGCATCTCCGGTGCCAAATGCAAAAAACCAAAGGCACCCACTCGATACTGGAAGGAGGCAACGACGACATTGCCTACAGCCGCCATTATGTCTGCATTGTAAATGTCCAGAGTTGCAGAGCCAGTCATGAAGCCGCCGCCATAGATCCAGATCAGTATGGGCAGTCCGTTGGTCGTATTTTGTGGATTGCCATTGTGGATGAGGTGGTCCGAATCGGCCTGCTTATTTCCAGAGTGCTGGAAGAAGGCAAACAAAAACAGTTTTCATTAAGAACCATAATGAGGTAAATATCGTATTCGGCATCTTTTTCAGAAAAATCAACTGAATCTCTACATATATAAGACACAGTGGCGTACGCAGGGGGTTAAACCCCTCCCCCCTAGCCGACATGGAATACATTTTTAAATGCAAAATACTATATTAAGAAAGAAGTATCTAAAGACAAATTAGTAAATTTGACCCTACTTAACAACAATTTTGAAAAAAATGTCATCGAAAAATTTGTGTGCGATTTAACTAAAGAGCTTAAAAGCAATAGCAATGTACAAATGACGCGCACAACATTACTTGATTCGAAATTATGTTATACTTGAAGGTAAAATTTTAAAATTTGCTCTACACATCTCTCAAAGTTTTTCAGAGATTATTAATTTAGGGCTCTGCGAAATAAGGCCCCAACAATTTATATAAAATTTATATAAATATAACAAAAAAGTCTTGCGGTATTTCCGCAAGCTTGTCTTTGCAAGCGCGTAGTTCTAGTTGTATTCGTCGCATCGGTTCACGCTAGAGCTTTTTGGAAAGCTCTTTTCACGCGCTAACACGTGTTTGATTTATTGTTGTTTGTTTTTAGTCGTTCGTGAGTTATAGCGTCGCAAACATGGAGCAAAATAAAGAGAAAATACGGCATATTTTACAGTACTACTACGATAAAGGCAAAAATGCATCTCATGCTGCCAATAAAATTTATGCAGTTTATGGACCCGATACAGTTTCCATTTCCACCGCACAACGATGGTTTCAACGTTTTCGTTCTGGTGCAGAGGTGATCGAAGATGCGCCACGGTCCGGAAGGCCTGTCGTCGAAAATTGCGATAAAATCGCTGAATTGATCGAAAGAGACCGGCATAGTAGCAGCCGAAGCTTCGGCCAAGAGCTGGGCATGAGTCATCAAACCAATAAACCATTTGAAGAAGCTTGGATTCATAAAGAAGCTCGATGTATGGGTGCCGCACGACTTGACGCAAAAAAACATTTTTGCCCGTATGGATGCATGCGAATCGCTTCTGAATCGCAACAAAATCGACCCGTTTTTGAAGCGGATGGTGACTGGCGATGAAAAGTGGGTCACTTACGACAACGTGAAGCGCAAACGGTCGTGGTCGAAAAGCGGTGAAGCTGCCCAGACGGTGGCCAAGCCTGGATTGACGGCCAGGAAGGTTCTTCTGTGTGTTTGGTGGGATTGGCAGGGAATCATCCACTATGAGCTGCTCCCCTATGGCCAAACGCTCAATTCGGACCTGTACTGCCAACAACTGGACCGCTTGAATGCAGCACTCATGCAGAAGAGGCCATCTTTGATCAACAGAGGCCGAATTGTCTTCCATCAGGACAACGCCAGGCCACACACATCTTTGGTGACGCGCCAGAAGCTCCGGGAGCTCGGATGGGAGGTTCTTTTGCATCCACCGTATAGTCCGGATCTCGCACCAAGTGATTACCACCTATTTCTGTCCATGGCGAACGAGCTTGTTAGTCGGAAGTTGGCCACAAGAGAGTCCTGTGAAAATTGGCTCTCCGAGTTTTTTGCCAATAGGGAAGCGAGCTTCTATAAGAGGGGCATTATGAAGTTGGCATCTCGTTGGGAACTCGTCATCGAACAAAACGGCGCATATTTGACTCAAATCGCATTATTATAACCAATTTTATGAACAATTGAAAATTCAATAAAAATACCGCAAGACTTTTTTGTAAAACAGATTTAAAACAGATTGTCCTGACTATCTGACTGATTGGCAATGTACACACAGCCCGAACTTTAAGAGACAGAAAGCTAATATTGGGCACAAGCACTTAGACGGGAAATCGGTGGAAAAGCGTCGGAAAAGTTTATATGGGAAAATTTTTATATCCGATTGGCTTGAAAATCCGTTTGTAAGCATGGTTCGCGAAATAGTTCGACAAGTGTTTTCTCAATTTCGAAAAATCAGCCCACGAGGAAAATCCGATTGCCTTAAAACTCTGTTTGTAAGAATAGAATAGGAAATAATTTGCAATCCAAATTCCAATGTCGTAAAATCGGACCCCCGGGCGAGAAAATGCCGATTGTCGAGATCGCAAAATTTGTAATATTTAACTAGTCCAAATATTCACCTAGGGCCGACTTAATCTTCCGATCTCGCTTATAATCTGCAATACTTTCACTTCTGCATTTGCTGTGTAATCTCGGAAATTAGTTTAACATATTTCCAAAGGCTCTAGATGATACGTTCCAGTGATTTAAGTCACACTTACCTCGCCGCCATTAGCTCCGCGTCCATGCCGTAGACGAGCCTTCGCCGGTGCCCAAATATTTATGTAGAGACAATCTTCGGATACATTGGTATTTGGATTCCATATCTCCTCGCCAGAGAAGCCCGGAAAGTATTCGTAGCTGTATGGGATAGAAGCATTAAAGAAATCGTCTGTTTAGTTAACCATTTCTTCTTTGACCAACATGCATGTAAATCAAAGCTGTGATTCCCATGCCCATGTCCAGAATCTCATACTCCCAGTCCACAAATTCGGTCATGCCAATTACGAATAACTAACCAGCTGTGTTATTTATTTTTATTTGCTCTCTTCCGCTCCGCTTTTACTTTGCCATTTTCCGCAAAATACAACGACCCCGGCCCCCAAACATTCTATCACTTCTCGTTTGTTTGGCCTACGATTTGACATAGTTTTTCTGGCTTATAAATGTCGAAGAGCTCGAATCGATATCGCACGCATTCGTATAAAGCTCCTCATTTATGTCTGTCTGCGTGTAGAATTCGATAAATGTATTTGAGTATATAAATGTTCGTGCATACAAGTGTACATAAGATTAGGTGTGTTCAGCTTCGTGTCTATTAAAGTTAACTTTGCCTTTTCGCATAAACGAAACTTATCACAGGCGGGAAAAGGCAATGTTTAGCTGTCTATGGGCGTTATTCTTAATATCTAAATTTATGTAATTTCCTTTTGCCGGACATTGAGGACTAGTGGTGTTTGAGTCTGTGTTGTTCTCCATGTCCCAACAACTGTGGCGAATTCCATTAAATAAGTTTGATAACAAAGCAATTTAAGCTAAGCATTAAGTGGTGTCTGACCACCAAATATGAAAAACAAGTAAGACCGTTGCAGTCGAGTAGCCCGACTTCAATATACCCTGTACAATTGAAAACGAGAGCGTAAGTTAAATCGTCAACGACTTCGATAAACCCGTTACTCATGAAAAACATGTTTAACAGTGCCCTGCGTTCCTTAGGGTGACCATCCGAAAAGTATGCAACATTTTTTAGGTGGGAGGGGTGGTGCGGGGGCTTGCTGCTTGGTGTTTTTGCTCATAACTTGTGAACCGTTTATCCGATCCTTATCATTTCTTCGGCAAATCGATTCATTTTGCTAATTACTAACTCTAAAAATAAAATAAATTTTTCACAATTTTTTTCGTGGTGAAAATACCACTTAAAATCTACCTTTTTAAAAAAAAAAAATGATAAATTAATGCATAGTTGCCGATAAAGGCCTTTATAACGCCGAATTGAAGCACCGGATTAAGAAGTGGTGTATAAATGAATGATAGGGCGTTCAATTACCTTCCAATAAAACATTACCTTTTCATAATGAATGAAGCGATAATGAAGATATACACATTTTTACTAAGGTACTATTTTTCAGAATCGAACATCTAGCTTTTCCGCGATTTCTCGAAAACGGCCCCACTAAAAAATATTTGGACTGAATTTTTGGACTCAGCGAAGGGATTTACATATGAAATGACTATCAAATGGTCGGGATCGGAAACGGGACGCACTTCTGCGAAATCTGCGCTCTGCATACAAGGCATCTCTTAAGCTGCCTTTACACCGATAGTTCATATGACTGCTATAAGATATAGTCATCCGATTTTGACAAAAACTTCCAAATCTATGTGAAAGCGTATAATATTAATAATCGCTGAAGTGGGAGACGATAACATTAAAAACAAAAAAGTTTTTCTCACAAAGACCCACTTTTCGACCGATAGTTCCTATGGGAGCTATAAGATATAGTCATCCGATCCGGTCGGTTCCGACATATTAGCAGTGTGCAGTAAAAAGAAGACTCTGTGCAAAGTTTCAGCTCGATAGCTTTAAAACTGAGAGACTAGTTTGCGTAGAAACAGACAGACGGACAGACAGACAGACGGACAGACGGACGGACAAAGCTCAATCGACTCAGCTCTTCACCGTGATCAAGAATATAAATAGTTTATAGGGTCGGAAATGAATATTTCTATGCGTTGCAAACTTCTGGGCAAACTTATAATACCCTTTGCAAGGGTATAAAATTATAGGAAAGCTAACTCCGGCTCTACCGAAGCTTATATACCCTTGGAGCATGATATACACCTGCCTGTTTGTTGTTATATGGCAGATATACGATAGAGTCATCCGATTTTTATCAAACTCTCTAACATTGTGCTGAAATAGATAATATTCATAACTGAAAAGGTTACGAACGCTCTTAACACTATATTCCATTGAAACTTTTTTAAGTTTTCTCCATTTAATACGGTTTGTCTTTGAACTATTCGCCGGATCGTTCATAGCCTGCTTTTGACCGGTCGTTCTTATGTATGTGCTGCAGTCATTCGATTTGGATCAAACTTGACCGAATTGTGTGGTTGCTTTTGATATTGATCAGTAACTAGTTGGGAGCGATATCATTAAAAACAAAAAAGTTACTAAGACTTTTTTTAGACTATCTATTCTACGGCAGCTATACTATATAGTTGTCCAATTTTCACAAAACTTTGTGGAAAGCATAGAAAACTTATAAATACGAGGTTTGGGGACAAATGCGTTGAAGACAAAAACATTTTTCTCACTAAGACTAGTACCAAAAGACTTCGTCCAAAGTTTGGTTAAGATAGCTTTCAAACTAACGGAGGAGATAGCATAGAAACAGACGGCCAGACGGACATGGCCATAACAACTCAGCTCGTCGTGCTGATCAAGAATAAGAAATAGTAAAGTACAATTGCCTCACCTCTGCTAAAATGGAACAGTCGACAAGAAAGAGTATAACGTCCTCAGGCACCCTCATATTGCAAAGCGAGCAATTTCCAGTCCTTATAAGTGGTATGAAATTTAGTGCCAGGATCTCACCCCGCTCCATAAAAACAATTCTATTTTGGTCGATCGTATATACATCCGATAAGTACATAGTTGATTGCTCCGAACTCGTAATTTAGTTCCCTTCCTAGCAGGGGAACGGAGCTGCGCTGCGCGTCCATTATAAATTCGTCTATGTAGCTCTCACCCATCCCAAGTACACTTCGGTCTGACTAACAAGCCCATCACTTAGTGTTACATGTACTTGAAATGGATGTCGGCTGTATATACGTGAAGAGGCGAAAGTCCAGTATCAGTAACAATCTTTTAAAGAAATACCTTAAAAGATATTCTGCTTCGTCGAAATGGTATAACACCCATACTTGGACCTCACCGCTGCAGTAAAGAGCTTTAATTTCGTGATAGTAGGCACTTCCTTCTTGCCAAGCACCGTCCTCCAGGTACAATTAATGCCTACTTTGGAGTCTGCTGGTTTGTTTATTAGATGCAAATTGAATCTGGCGTAGTGTTTGACGTAAACTCCTAAATATTGGTAGCTTTTAACAACTTTTAGCTCAACGCCATTTAATTGCCACATTTCATCTCCTGCAAGCCCTCTCCAGTGTTTTTCAAACTAGTCGAGCAACAAAAATTCATACATCCATACAAACAGAATTGTGTGTGTCTGTTCATACAGTATGTCAAGAAAGTGTTTTGACACCGGATAAACTTCACATTTTGCACTTTTATTCCAAAAACAAAGAGGCTTCTATAAATGGTAAAATTTTGTTCATATTTTATTCTGATTCTGTATCGTCCTAGAAATAGTATGCAAAAATTCGAGGGGGAAAAGGGGTAGAAAAATAGGTAGAACTAAAACTACATTTCGGACCGATCGTTCCTATGGCAGCTATATGCTATAGTCATCCGATTTAAATCAAACTTGACAAAATTGTGAGATAGTATATAATATAGATCTGTACAACGTGGGAGCGATAGCATTGAAAACAAAAAAGTTTTTCTCACTAAAACTACTTTTTCAACCGATCGTTCCTATGGCAGCTATATGCTATAGTTATCCGATCCGGCCGGTTCCGACAAATGTGCAGCGTATTTATACCAAAAGACTTCGTGCAAAGTTTGGTTGAGATAGCTTGAAAACTGACGGAGGAGATAGCATAGAAACAGACGGACAGACGGACAGACGGACGGACGGACGGACAGACGGACAGACGGACATGGCTATATCAACTCAGCTCGTCATGCTGATCAAGAAATATATACTTTATGTGGTCGGAGATGTTTCCTTCTGTGCGTTACAAACATCCGGACCATTTTAATATACCCTCTCCAAGGGTATAAAAACTTGTTTGCTTTCAATGCTATCGCTCCCAACCCTCTTATTTCTAAGTTTTCTATAATTCACATAATTTCACCGAGATTTATCAAAATCGGACAACTATATAGTATAGCTGCCATACAAAAGATAGATCTGAAAAAAGTCTTAGTAAGAAAATCTTTTTTGTTTTCAATACTACTACACAATTTTGTCAAGTTTGATTTAAATCGGATGACTATAATATATAGCTGCCATAGGAACGGTCAATATATCGTATAGCCATATAGCAAACTGGCAGCATATATCATGCTCCAAGGGTATATAAGCTTCGGTACAGCCGAAGTTAGCTTCCCTCTATTTTTTCTTGATAATATAGCATCAAACCTAGAGTACAAAAGGAATGATCAAAATCTGTTTCATCAGCCACAATATAAGGAATTTTTCGATTTAACAATTGTGTAGTTGTAAGGCTTGGCTAATGAAAAATATGAGAAAAAGGCGGGACACACCCTCAAATTTGAAAAAATATATTTAGTATCATATGATTTTTGGATTATAAGGCGTTTTTCTTAAAAACCCAACCGATTCTGTTGAATTCTCTCACCCATTACTTTACGAACTTATAGCTTATGAAATGATTAAAGTATTTATTATATTTTTTACATATTGGTACGAACTATTTAATGTTAAGATCAAAAATTTGAAAATTAGCTGATTTCTACTACATTCGAATGTTTTAAAATTTACAGCTAATCCATGGAAGATATGGAGTTTATATAACCAGAATCGAGTTCAGCGTGTGAAACTTGTCTAGAATCATTAATTTTTGTTTCCATTTCAGCTCCTGTACTCAGAATATAAGTGTTTTGACTTTTGTCAAAACACTTTCTTGACACTTTCAAATTTAGTTTTTTTTTGTTTTATATTTTTTTAAATGTTAAAACTAAATGGATTTGGATACTTTTTTTGCATACTTTTTATAGAGACGATACAGAATCAGAATAAAATAAGAACAACATTTTACAATATATAGAAAGCCTCTTTTTTTGCAATAAAAGTGCAAAATGTGAATTTTTTCCTGTGTCAAAACACTTTCTTGACATACTGTATCTACATTTATGCAGTTTGGCCGTCCATTTGCGCCAGACATACAAGGACCTATATATATTACATATACAGTGCCGCTCAACTGAATAGGTTTGAAAAATCTTGCTCACATTTTTCCCTCTTTCTTTCCTCCAATTGAATTTTTTTCTATCTTTTCTTTTTACCTTCACACATGCGCGAAGCCGATAGGTTCGATAATCGATAACGATAACCGACTAGTACCCGATACCCGTAAAGACTACTTGTGCGGCCGTTGGGTTTAAAATACATTTAACGAGAAGGCCAAGCTAACTTCGTCTTTGCCGAAGTTTTTATACCCTTGCAAATGTTTTAATACATCAGAGTTTAAGAACGCCAGCATTAAAACAAACTATTTTTCTTAATAAAACCCACTTTTCGACCGATAGTTCCTATGACAGCTATAGAATATAGTCATCCGATTTTGACCAAAACTTCCAAATCTTTGTAAAAGCGCATAATATTAATAATTGCTGAAGTGAGACACGTTAACATTAAAAACAAAAAAGTATTTCTCACAAAGACCCACTTTTCGACCGATAGTTCCTATGGCAGCTTTAAGATATAGTCATCCGATTTTGAGAAAAACTTCCAAATCTATGTGAAAGCGTATAATATTAATAATCGCTGAAGTGAGACACGTTAACATTAAAAAAAAAAAATAGAGGGAAGCTAAATTCGGCTGTACCGAAGTTTATATACCCTTGGAGCATGATATATGCTGCCAGTTTGATATGCTGATATAGTCATCCGATTTAAATCAAACTTGACAAAATTGTGTGGTAGTATATAATATAGATCTGTACAAAGTGGGAGCGATAGCATTGAAAACAAAAAAGATTTTCTTACTAAGACTTTTTTTCAGACCTATCTTTTGTATGGCAGCTATACTATATAGTTGTCCGATTTTGATAAATCTCGGTGAAATTATGTGAAATCATAGAAAACTTATAAATACGGGGGTTGGGAGCGATAGCATCGAAAACAAAAAAGTTTTTCTCACTAAAACTACTTTTTCAACCGATCGTTCCTATGGCAGCTATATGCTATAGTCATCCGATCCGGCCGGTTCCGACAAATGTGCAGCGTATTTGTACCAAAAGACTTCGTGCAAAGTTTGGTTGAGATAGCTTTAAAACTGACGGAGGAGATAGCATAGAAACAGACAGACAGACGGACAGACGGACGGACAGACGGACAGACGGACATGGCTATATCAACTCAGCTCGTCATGCTGATCAAGAATATATATACTTTATGTGGTCGGAGATGTTTCCTTCTGTGCGTTACAAACATCCGGACAATTTTAATATACCCTCTCCAAGGGTATAAAAAAAAATTTCTCATAAAAACACACTTTTCGACCGATAGTTCCTATGGCAGCTATAAGATATAGTCATCCGATTTTGACATAAATTTTCAAATCTGTGTAAAAGTGTATAATATTAATAATCGCTGAAGTGAGACACGTTAACATAAAAAAAAAAAATTTTTCATAAAAACACACTTTTCGACCGATAGTTCCTATGGCAGCTTTAAGATATAGTCATCCGATCCGGTCGGTTCCGACATATTAGCAGTGTGCAGTAAAAAGAAGACTCTGTGCAAAGTTTCAGCTCGATAGCTTTAAAACTGAGAGACTAGTTTGCGTAGAAACAGACAGACGGACAGACGGACGGACGGACAGACGGACGGACAAAGCTCAATCGACTCAGCTCGTCACCCTGATCAAGAATATATATAGTTTATAGGGTCGGAAATGAATATTTCTATGCGTTGCAAACTTCTGGGCAAAATTATAATACCCTTTGCAAGGGTATAAAAATAAAAAAGCAGGTGCACGTCAAATTATTTTTAAATTTTGCCTCCACTATGGCTCCTGAGTGTACCCCACCGAGACAACTTGATGTTCAATCTGCCAAAAGGAAAGCTCTGGAGCAGCCCCTAACCCCTTCCTGTAGCAGCAGCAATGTAAGCAAACCAAATTTTTCAATGGAGGAAATTATTAGGGCTATGAAAATCACAATAGACTCATCACTTGATAAAAAAAATGAAAAATGTCGCGTCCAAAGATGACATCAAAGGCGTGAATGAAAAGCTGAGCCAAGTAACTGATCAAATGGAAGACATCAAAGCTGAGAACCAAATGCTAAAGCAGGAACTGGTGAAAATAAAAGAGGAACAGCAAAAAGATCAAGCCAACATCCAAAGGCTGTTAAGTCTGTCAAAACAAAATAATGATATTTTCAGAAACATGCCGAAAAATAGGGATCCTAAGCTGAAAATTAACGCTCCAGCTATTCGAAGTGTAAGAACCCTTTCAGAACGAGCCGCGGGAAGACAGCTGATTGCCGAAATGGAATCTGTAGAGGCAGCACACCAGATATTTGAAAATGCAAGAAACCTAGTGGGCACAAACATTTACGTTGAAAAGGATCTATGTGAGCAACGACTACAAAACAAAGCAGCCCTTTTTCAATTGAAGTTAAAGCTAAAAGGTATGAAAGCAGACGAGAAAATCCTCTTTAAAAATGACTCGAAGAAAATTGGAAATGACTGGTTCTTTTTCAATATAAATAAGGAACTGATGTGCAACAAGGAGAAAGGATTCCCCATTCTGAAGGCAAAATTCCCCGGCTTGAACGAAGAAATTATCAACTATGAGTCACTTCAAGCATCGAGGCCAAGAAACTTGTAAAAACCGTCAACTGTATAAAAAATAGTTTTAAGATCTTATACAATATCGCTGGAATCCGCAGTAAACTGATAAACAAACAATTTTTTGATTTCATAAATTCGTTCGAGGTTGTCCTACTTTTTAAAACCTTCGTTGACCAAAACTTTTCCGAATACGAAAATTACTTTGCTGATTTTAACAAAGGGCGATGCTGAAGGACATCTTACCTTTCTTAGACACAAGTCAAGCTCAGTAATCGACTATTGCATGGTGCGTGGCAAATGGCATGATATTGTTACTGACGTAGCAGTGAAAGGCGAAATATTTTCTGACCATATGCCAATAGAAGTATGTTTTGAGTCGAGAGGTGAGCTGTTCTCGCACGGAAAAAAAGTCATCTTCTACCTAAGCTTAAATGGCGCGAAAGATTGGCAGGTGCTTATGTTTCTAAGCCAGCGATGGCCCTTGGTGGCATCCCGGGGCCGAAAATATTTCGCTATTCACATGTACACAACCCGAGCGCTTGCCGAAGCTGAGACCAAAAGAGCAGAAAGGCGTCATTCGCTCGACAGAGTTCGAAGCGATTAGGTCGAAGCAGATTCACGGAGCTTTATTTTCGCACACTAATACACTCTCACTTTTTGGCCTCGCTCTCGCTGGCCATCGCTGCTCTAAGCTAAACAATTTACTCTCCTCTGTAGATCAAGCAGAGCCTGACATCGACCAAATTACTCGAATCATTTCTAAAGCTGCCGCCTGCATGCAAAGGTCACCTCCTACATCATTTTCGCAGCCCTGGTTTGATGCGGACTGCAATGATGCCCGTAAACTTTCGTTTGATCTACTTCAGCTAGCTAGGATGGATAACGCATTTAAGAACCCATGCCAAATCAAGCAGCAGCACTACTATCAGCAATTGGAATTTGAAATAGCCAGGGTCAACAGCAGCAAAGAGTTTTGGGCACTAGCACGAAAGCTAAACGGGAGTACTTCGAAAATCCGATACAAGCAGATGCTTCTTCGTTCACTACAGTGGAAGTCCTTGATGCGTGGATTTCAAATTCGGAAGTGTGTCTGGCCATTAAGCCAACCTATCTTCCGGGAGGCGTTAACATAAACGGCTCCACTATCAAGGCATTAATGTACGCAGATGATATGAAGCTACTAGCAGAGTCCCCCGAGATTGATAAGCTCTCTGAATATTGCATACAATGGAGCCTACAAATAAATGTGGATAAGACGAAAGTCCTAATTGTGACGGATGGGAGAGGGCGTAGTGCAAGGGTCGACAGATGGGTCTTAAATGGCGTGGACGTGGAAACGGTAAAAAGTTTTAAAACAGGGGTGCCACAGAATTCACTTTCGCTCTAAATTCGCTCGAATTTGATTTCGCCCTGCCACAGAGCATGTTTTCGAGTGATTTGCAAATCGCGCAATCTTGAGTCGGCGATTTGCTTAAAAAAGACCATAAAATGAATTTTAATAAAAATAAGGCTTATTGAGTCTTCAAGGGGGATTAATTTGTAAATAATATACATCAAAAAAATTTAATATTTAACATGTTAAGTTTATTAAATAAGCATTTGACGAGAAGCCGCTCAAATGTTGGCTTTTATTATTCTTCCGAAATTGTTATAAAATTTATTATAAAGGGGAAAGCATCGAACAGATGTCCAGAGCGAAATTTGCTTGGCTTTTATGAAGGAGCTTAAAGACTTGGGCCCCCAATGTCACAATGGGCGACATGGAAGTTGCGGCTGCAGCCTGGAAAGAACTGACTTTAAGTCTGACCAACCTTTCCTCCGATTGCTTGAATTGAATAATGCGTGTGCGGCCCAATGTTATTTTCGAGCACATCATTATTACCCTTATGATTTTGCCTACGTATATCGTCTGACTTAGAAAGACGGTCCGATGCGGATCAAAGACGGGTGCACTCCTAGCCTCTTCTCTTCTCTTACGGATTTGCTTCTTCCCTTAATCGTCGATTGGCATCTGTCGTGCGAGAGGCATTTATTTAATTAAAGCAAAACTCCTGCCTTCATATACGTTCGCCGTTCTCTCGTATCCGTACAGCAGCTAGAGTTGCAAGGTATCATTATACACTTGAAAAGTGTATTATAATTTTGCCCAGAAGTTTGCAACGCATAGAAGGAATCATCTCCGACCACATAAAGTATATATATTCTTGATCAGCATGACGAGCTGAGTCGATTAAGCTTTGTCCGTCCGTCTGTCCGTCCGTCCGTCTGTCCGTCTGTCTGTTTCTACGCGAACTAGTCCCTCAGTTTTGGATCGAGCTGAAACTTTGCACAGAGTCTTCTTTTTACTGCACGCTGCTAATATGTCGGAACCGACCGGATCGGATGACTACTTCTTGTAGCTGCCATAAAAATGTTAGTTCGGAAAATGGTTTTTAGTAAGAAAAACTGGTTTGTTCTCAATATTATCGCTCTCAAACACGGTCATGGGTAATATGTAATGTTTTTAAGCTGATCTGCGAAGTTTGGTCGAAGTCTCTAACCGTTGAGACAAGCTATTTCAAGTGTATCAAAACTTCGGTACAGACGAAGTTAGCTTTGCCTTTCTCGTTTATGTTGGAATAACAAATATTTAACTCAGTTAAAGAAAATTAAGATTGTTTTGTTAAAAAGGACTAAGCAAATAGCTTAACTTTTAAAATATTAATAAAAAACCGCATTTAAAGTCTTAATCTAATTTGCACTTTCGGGGTGTCTACCCTATGCAGTCAAGTTCGAAAGGGTTTGTGAACTAGCTTAAAAAACGAAATCGCTCGAAGTTCTGTGGCATGGCGAAAATATTTCAGCGATTTGGCAAATCGCTAGAAGCCAAATCGCTAGTGAATTCTGTGGCACCCCTGAATATCTTGGCGTGACCATCACTAGAAATTTTAGCTTCAAATCTCACGTACTGGAAGAACTGCAAGACTCTAATAAAGCAATAAATAGCACGTGGAAAAACTTCTTTGGAAATTTAGAATGTTTGAAGCTACTGCTAGATCAGCAATGTGCTATGCATCTCAAATCTGGAGGCACTGCCGATATGAGGAGGTGGAGCGTTTGCAGAGATTATTTATAAACGCACTTTGGCAGTACAGAACCAATATCAGAATCAGTTTAAACTCAATCGTTAGAGTCAAATATTTACCAAATTTAAAAATATTCTCTAAATTTGTTTCCTCTGTAGAGCCAAGAAATCGAATCATACATACTACATAGGCTTGAAGTCAAAGTTTTACTACTTCGCTTTTTCACCGTTACGACTTTGCTGCTGCGTTCTTACGAGTTTTTTAACTTAAACAATGTAAAAACACCTCAAATGTTATGGCTGACGGTTAAAAACCAAGCCAAAATTTATATAAATAAATACCTACTACTACTACTACTTTTTCTTTTTATTTTGAACCTTCATTTGATTACTCATTATATGCAAGAAAAAAGTAACGAGACAAATGCAACGGGAATTCAGAATTTTGTCGAGAAATTCGCTGAATGTGTGCTCTATTTTTGGCTCATCTGAATAGGTTTGACTTCACTTTTTGATTGACTGCGAGAATAAAAAGAGTTGAATTCTTTTGAATTCCAAAATTTAAAGCAACTAGTATCAGTTTTTTGTAAAATGGGCCGCGGAAAACCTTTAACCGATTTCGAAAAAGGTCAAATAAAAGTCTATATTGATTCTGGTTTAAAACACTATGAAATAGCCAGGAAAATCGGTCGAAGTCTGGTTTAAAACACTATGAAATAGCCGGGAAAATCGGTCGAAGTCAAAACGTTGTTAGTAATTTTCTTCGTAATGAAGCTGACTATGGAAAAAAATGAATGGAGGAAAAAAAATGCAAGAACAGCATCGGAGAGGCGACTTATCTAAGAACTGCCTCAAATTCCCACCTTTTTGCTGGTAAAATTAGGGAAGAATGTGGCGTAAATGCTAGTGTGGCCAATGTAAAACGAATTATTCGAAGCGCCAAACACTTGAAGAGATTGAAAATAAAAAAAAAACATCTCTCAACGATGCTCGAAAGGAAGCACGACTTCGATTTGCTCGAGAACACATGACGTGGAAGAAGGAGTGGAAGACGGTGGTCTTCTCCGACGAAAAGAAGTTCAACCTCGATGGACCGGATGGCTATAATTACTATTTCCACGATATGCGAAAGGAAGAATGTTTTTTAAGTCGTCATCAGTCATGTACAGGTGGGAGCCATATCGTTTTATGGAACATGCAAGCTCCAGTTTGTCACCTTGAAGATGAACGCAAATGTGTACAAGACTGTGCTCCAAAAGGCTTTTCCTCAGTTTTCGTAGATTTATGGTCATATTCCATGGACGTACCAACATGACAACGCTCCCATACCGCTCGGGTTGTAAAACTGTGGATTAAAGATTAAAACGTCAAATTGCTCGAGTGGCCGCCTTACTCCCCTGACGTTAACATTTTCGAGAGCATTTGGGCACTTTTGTCCAGGAGAATATACGAAGGAGGAAGACAATTTAGTGTCTCTGGGACATTAGTTGAAGCAATTAAAAAAGCCTGGTCAAAAATTTCACTAAATGAAATTGAACGAGAGCGTAAGTTAAAGTCGGCTCTTACCGACTTCGATATACCCGTTACTCATAAAAAAACATGTTTAACAGTGTTCCTGCGTTCCTTAGTGTGACCATCCAAAATGTATGCAACATTTTTTATGGTGGGAGGGGTGGTGGGAGGGGTGGTAGGGGGGGCTATGGTTCACTTTTTTGCTCATAACTTGAGAACCGTTCATCCGATCTTTATCGTTGTCTACAAACAAATTGTACAATTTGTCTATCTTAAATTGTCTATCTTAAATACTTTAGGAGATATAACGTTTTTTCCAAATTGCGGGGGCGGGAGGGGGCGTGGCCAAAATTTGAAACAAACTTGATCTGCGTGCAGATAAAAGAAGCATTTGTCCCGTACATGTCAAACCTCTATCTCTTACCATCTCGGAGATCTAGGTGTTCATACAGACGGACGGACGGACGGACGGACGGACGGACAGACGGACAAGGCTAAATCGACTCGGCTGTTGATGCTGATCAAGAATATATATACTTTATATGGTCGGAAATGATTCCTTCTGCCTGTTACATACATTTGCACGACTTTAGTATACCCTTTTTACTCTACGAGTAACGGGTATAAAAATATTATGATTTCTTACCAAACCATATGTTTGAAATAATTAAGAACAAGGGTGGTCATACCAAATACTAAATTATGCTAGAACAGTGTCCTTTATTAATTAAGTTACCCAGTGCCTTTTGCTTTATAGACTTATGTTTAATAGTTTTAGTGGTCAAACCCATTCAGTTGAGCCAAAAAAATTGAGATTTTTATACCCGTTACTCGTAGAGTAAAAAGGGTATACTAAAGTCGTGCAAATGTATGTAACAGGCAGAAGGAATCATTTCCGACCATATAAAGTATATATATTCTTGATCAGCATCAACAGCCGAGTCGATTTAGCCTTGTCCGTCTGTCCGTCCGTCCGTCCGTCCGTCCGTCCGTCCGTCCGTCCGTCCGTCTGTATGAACACCTAGATCTCAGAGATGGTAAGAGATAGAGGCTTGACATGTACGGGACAAATGCTTCTTTTATCTGCACGCAGATCAAGTTTGTTTCAAATTTTGGCCACGCCCCCTCCCGCCCCCGCAATTTGGAAAAAAGTTGTATTTCCTACAGTTTTAAAGATAGAGGATTCGTATTTTCTAGAGATAGTTAGTAATTAGCAAAATGAATCGATTTGCCGAAGAAATGATAAAGATCGGATGAACGGTTCTCTCAAGTTATAAGCAAAAAAGTAAACCAGGCCCTCCCCGCTACCACCGTAAAAAATGTTGCATACTTTTTGGATGGTTACACTTAGGAGGGCGGGAACAGTTTTTTCATGAGTAACGGGTATATCGAAGTCGGTTAGAGCCGACTTTAACTTACGCTCTCGTTTGTTATGTTTTGGAAAAAATAATAAAAACAAGTGAGAAAGTCGGTCAAGCCCGACTATATTTATACTCTGTACCTAGAGTAGGAGATAAATGCAAAGCTGCTGCTGCGCTCATCTCAAAGTTTCTCTCTCTCCCCCTCTCTCTCTCTCTCTCTCTCTCTCTCTAAGATTGTGCGTTGGTTGTGAGTGGGTGGGGGGT
The DNA here is from genome assembly GCA_018904235.1 of Lordiphosa stackelbergi. Lineage (NCBI taxonomy): Eukaryota > Metazoa > Arthropoda > Insecta > Diptera > Drosophilidae > Lordiphosa > Lordiphosa stackelbergi. Next base: position 45,046 of record JAEIFU010000516.1, read on the forward strand.
GGCGGGGTGTAATTCACTTATTTGATCATAACTTGAGAACCGCTCATCTGATCTTTATCATTCCTTCGGCAAATAGATACATATTACTTATGACTAACTATCTTTAGAAGGTACGAATCATCAATCTACAAAAGTGTGGGAGATATGACGTTTTTTTTCAAATTGCGGGGGTGGGAGGGGGCGTGGCAAAAATTTAAAATAAACTTGATCTGCCTGCAAGTATAAGAAGCATTTGTCCCATATATGTCAAACCTCTATCTCTTACCATCTCTGAGATCTGTTTCTTCATACGGACGGACAGACGGACATGACTATATCGACTCGGCTGTTGATGCTGATCAAGAATATATATACTTTATAGGGTCGGAAATGATTCCTTCTCCTTGTTACATACTTTTGCACAAACTTAATATCCTCTATGTACCTTCGGTACAGAGTATTATAAAAACAAGTGAGAAAGTCGGTCAAGCCCGACTATAACATACTCTGTACCCGGTGTATACGCTGAATGAGTCGCTGCCACTGTGCTCATCTCTTAGTTTTTTTCCCTCTCTTTCTTTGATGCATGCAATGCGGTGTTGTTTGCGTGTGCGTGGGAGGCGTCTTTATTACACTTTTTTCTCATAACTTGAGAACCGCTCATTCGATCTTTATCATTTCTTCGGCAAATCGATGCATATTGCCAATGACTACCTATATTTAGAAAGTACGAATCATCTATCTATAAAACTAAAGGAGATATGACGTTTTTTAAAAATTGCGGGGGCGGGAGGGGGCGTGGCAAAAATTGAAAATAAACTTGATCTGCCTGCAAGTATAAGAAGCATTTGTCCTTTACATGTCAAACCTCTATCTCTTACCATCTCTGAGATCTGTTTGTTCATACGGACGGTCAGACGACAGACGGACATGGCTATATCGACTCGGCTGTTCATGCTGATAGAGAATATATATATACTTTATAGGGTCGGAAATGATTCCTTCTTCCTGTTACATACTTTTGCACAAACTTAATATACTCTATGTACCATCGGTACAGAGTATAAATATTGGATAGATAAAAAATATAACCGTTGACATGAAAATTGTCAATTACTTTTCATTTCACTTACTCAAAGGCACAACTTTTAAAACCGAATAATTTGATCGTTTTTCGGAAACGGGAACAGCTATCAATTCCGATTCCACATGATTTCATCGAAATCGAAAACGGGAACAGGCCTGATGGTCATCCGGTTTGTACCAAAACTTCCAAATCTGTGTAAAAGCGTATAATATTAATTATCGCTAAAGTGAGACACGTTAAGATTAAAAACAAACAGACAGAAAGTTTCTATGGCAGCTATAAAATATAGTCATCCGATCCGGTCGGTTCCGACATATTAGCAGTGTGCAGAAAAAAGAAGACTCTGTGCAAAGTTTCAGCTCGATAGCTTTAAAACTGAGAGACTAGTTTGCATAGAAACAGACGGACAGACAGACGGACGGACAAAGCTCAATCGACTCAGCTCGTCACCCTGATCAAGAATATACAATATATAGTTTATAGGTCGGAAATGAATATTTCTATGCGTTGCAAACTTCTGGGCAAAATTATAATACCCTTTGCAAGGGTATAAAAATAGACACATCAGGAAAGCAATTTCTCGGGTCGAATGCATTGCCAATACGCTGAACTTTCTTCAGAAAGCAAGATAGTACTGTATCTTTACTGTACTGTATTATGTTAACTAATTTATATTTTAAGACAAAACTTCGTTTACTTTTTATTTTTTCTTTCAGAGCGATTGCCATCACTTTAAAGAAATGGCAGAAATGAAAAGCAAAATGAAGTGGCAAATTGTATGGAAAAAATTATTCAATTATCTTCGTTTCTTGTCATTTCATGAATTGAAGTTTCATTTCTTTGGTGGGAATAGGCTATAAGACGAAATATTTCTTAATTTTTCATAAAGTACCTGATATTATTAAATTTGTATAAATGGAAATAAAAATATTTGTTTTGCTGTTGTAAAGTTGTTGTTTATTTATGCAAAATCAAATTTTCTCGATAGTACTATCGATACGAGTGGAATAATATTGATATTCAAACTATTGATGGCACCCACTATCGATGTATGGCAAATTTATCCAATTATTAGGCATAAACCCCTTTTCCAAAAGTGCTTAAAACTTAAATTTGTTTGTCTCATTGCTTCACAAATACATCAGTCTTCTATGTTACCTACCACGAATTTTGATTTAACATTTGTGCTATCAATGCTTAAGGTGTCTTGTTATAAAGAATATTTACTGCCGATAGCCGAAATCTAGTTTTAGAGTTATCAATTCCGCTTCTGCTTCACTTTGCCTCAAGCACAATAATGTGCAATTCTTTAGGACTTAAACTCCGTTTCTTCAATGCCTACTTGCATGCCAAATGGAAAAATGTGACGAGTCGATATCCCAAAGAAGATGGGTTTAATGATTGCTTTAAAGAGGGGTTGGGCCATAGTCTTTCATTCGCATATAAAAGATATTTAAAACAAAAAAGGAAGGATAATTTTTGCAAGTCTGGTGATGAAGTGTCAGAAATGAAACCGAATAATGAAACAATTTGAACTGGCTTAAGCAAAATCAATTCTAAGCCATTGAAAAGCACACGAACCCAGTGTGTTGTTTCCGATAGTCATTTACGCTTAAGCGTATTAAAAGTCGTAGGAAACAAGCTGCTGCTTTCTCAATATCTGAGGGAGATAACTTGGTACAAGAAGCAAGCACAACTGCTCGTAAAAAGTAAAAAAGAATAAGCTGACCTTAAAGGAGTTCTTAAAATAGTTTTAATAAGTCCGTAAAAGGCAAAAATGATCCGAACTATAATGTCACACCCAATCCAGAACCTTTTGCGGTCTTTCGCCTACGACGCCTTGGCCATCATTTTGGATCACTAAAGAGTAATATTGTGCAGTTAGAGATGACAGTAATAACATAAAAGAAATTCTAAAAAATAAATGAATCGCATTTTTTATGTGAAACATCTTTAATTTCGGTACGGAGGACTTTAGTAGGAGTAATATTTGATTTCAGCGTCACGTGACGGGGGTAACTTAACGGTGACTGTGACTTCACATTGACTTGGCAGTAACTTTTAGAGTGACTAAACAGTGACTTAACAGTGACTCGATCGTGATTAAACAGTGACTTGATAGTGATTTAACTGTGACTAAACAGTGACTAAACAGGGACTAAACAGAGATTTGAAAGTGACTTAACAGTGATTTAACAGTGACTGAACTATGTTTTGACAGTGTTTTAACCGTGACTTAACAGGGACTTGACAGTGACTAAACAGTGACTCTACAGTGACTAAACAGGGCCTGACAATGACTCGGCAGTGATTTAGCGGTGACTTGACAGTGACTTAACAGTGACTTGACAGTGACTATAAAGTGACATGACAGTCACTTAACAGACGTACAGAAAAGATAGAAGAAGCAAGTGATCTTTTTGTTAGCATATCTTAGATTTCTTTTTTTGAAGGATTCTTGTTGCGAACTTATATACCATTTGGAGAGCTTGTGATTTAGCATCATGTGGCACATCAATGCTTCATGAGTGTCAACGTCACTCACACCTTTTTTTGGTTTTCTGTAAAACCGAAATTCCATAAAGGTTGCGGGCGAATAAATATGTTTCTTATTACACTTTAATATCACTAGTTTACAAAATAATAAAAATTTTGCGAACCCGAACGTTTGGTAACAATTGTTATGTAAAATCCATATCACGATTTTTATACCCTTGCAAAGGGTATTATAATTTTGCCCAGAAGTTTGCAACGCATAGAAGGAATCATCTCCGACCACATAAAGTATATATACTTGACAGCAGACGAGCTGAGCGATTAGCTTTGTCCGCCGCTTCCGCTGTCCGTCCGTCCGTCTGTCCGTCTGTCCGTCTGTCTGTTTCTACGCGAACTAGTCCCTCAGTTTTGGAGCTATCGAGCTGAAACTTTGCACAGAGTCTTCCTTTTACTGCACGCTGCTAATATGTCGGAACCGACCGGATCGGATAACTACTTCTTGTAGCTGCCATACAAATGTTCGGTCGGAAAATGGATTTTAGTGAGAAAAACCGTTGTGCTCTCAATATAACTGCTCTCAAACATGGTCATGGGTAATATGTAATGTTTTTAAGCTGATCTGCGAAGTTTGGTCGAAGTCGCTAACCGTTGAGACAAGCTATTTCAAGTGTATCAAAACTTCGGTACAGACGAAGTTAGCTTTGCCTTTCTCGTTTTAGTTATTTTTAGTAGCCCTTAAATAGAATAGTTTGAATGTTAACTATGCCTCCTACGACGAACACAAAAACAATCAAACTAAGTCAATTTGCATGAACTTGAAACCTTCCATTTTTTTACTTAAATGCCAATAACTTCTATATTCTTCAACGGATTTGAATGAATTATGTGGCGTTGTATTTTAAATAGCAAAATCTTTAGTGACCAGCAATAAAATAAATTTTACACAATTTTTTTCTTGGTCAAAATCGCACTTAAAATCTAGCTTTTTTAGAATAAATGATAAATTTAACGCAATTTTACAAACATTCTTATTGAAAAGAGCAAGAAAAAAATGTTTTTCTATTAAGGCGGGGTAAACTGCTACTACGCCCCCTTTTTTCGCAGATATAGCCCAACGCTATATTTAACCTAAAGAACTAGCCACTGTCCTTGGCCTATTGGGCCTATCGCGCCGCCCCACATGCAATTTTTCGCAATCCCGGCTGTTGTTGGGCCGCGAGCTCCGTGTGCCCACGGAGTTTATGAATGGCTTGCTATCGACTTTTCCGGAGAGCAATCCGGCTTTTGTAGAGCACCTAAAAGTAGGACTTCGGCAGACTCATCAATCAAATTGCTCCCCAATCTTCGCTCCCACCCGATCGAGCGAGAGATAGAAGCTTAAATGTGGTTATATGCAAAGAAGCTGGAGTCAAATTGGGTCGGTCTTGTAACAGCAGAGCGACGCCTCTCTGATCTGGTAAACGAACCAAACGGACCAAAATAACTTCGTTATAAAGAAAATTAGTAAAATACAGAGAGAAATTCGTAACACGAAGTTGCAAATGTTCAGGAAACGAATTCGTTATAATCATAAATTCGTTGTACGGAAGGTCGCTCCTGAACAACGACAGAATAACATTTCCCCGTTCACCTAACCAAAAAAAGTTCAACTCGGCTAACCTACAAATTCGTACTCAACTGGGTTAACCATACTTCGCTTCAATATTCTTGAAAAGAATGACGAACAGAGTTGGTTTGACCATGTCAGCCTGTTTCTATGATTTTTCCTCCGTTAGTTGTAAAGCAATCTTTACGAAACTTTGCACGAAAATGCACGACGATGTTCTATTGAAAGTGGCATTTTCCTTCAATTAAGTCATATGTCAAAGTGTTTAGCGGAATGGAAACTTAATTTTGACAAACGAAGAGAAACACGTCCTCAAGTATCTACAAGTTTCGATAAATTCATAAATGTTTCAAACGAGCGTTTGATAATTTTGATAGCAATGACTGCTAAAACAAACAAAGACAATATAAAATGAATTAGTTAAATGCATACATAGCTATTTGTATGTTCACAAGCCCTACTGGAAATGGCAATGCCGTTTGCCCACTTACAGTTGACCGGCATTTTGCTTGCGCTGGATTTAACGGGCTATGACGTCACTAGCAACAGTTAGGTCAGCCTTACAAATGCAAACGGCCCAGTCCGGTATTTTAGGTCAGCCACTACTGCAGCAAGAACACCCCCATTCGCAGCCCAGCTACTCACCGCTCTTGCACGCAGGTCGCGGACAGACGCGTTGCATCCAATACTCCGTGCCATGGCTCCGCCGGAACCGGCTTGCGGAATCGTAAGTCCTCAACGGGTGGCTTTGCATAAGGAATACCCGTATAGACGTGCACCTCGCGCCCCTGGACCGTCACCGAGCGACCGCGCACCGGCCCCGAGGATGTCTGCACCACAAGGCGATCGATGACGCCACAAACGCAGGACAGATGCAGCGACAGCACAAGCAGCGCGGCGGCGAACGAATGAGGGCTGAGGCAAATGGAGGCCATGACGCGGATGCGCAAGGCGGCCGTGGGATGCTAACGAAATTTACGTGATGCGGTGTCCTACTTAGCGGCGTTGCAACGTCACTGGCGCTGCGACTGAGCTCCACTCGCACTGGCTTGGCTTTCGTTCCGGGCTCGGCTTGTGGATTTGTATTCGATGCGCTTAGTGCTGAATTATTTTGATTCCTCTTCAATGCTGCGACGTTCTGGGCTACATCTGCGCTACTGCATCCAGCTCTCTGCTTCTGCTTCTGTTTCACCTACCTTCAGCACTTGACGTTGTTGTATTTGATGCTTATTATCCGCTTGTGCTTGCTGATGCTGCCGCTGTTGCCACTTGAAGCTGCCGTATGTGCTCTGCACTACACATTCTTCCAGCGCTCCAAAGCTGCCTCAATGTGTGCGTTCAGTGGGCCAGCGGGGGCTTTTGTTTAAGTTTTGTGTTTCCAGTTTTGGTTTTGTGCAGCTGTTGCACTTTTGCAGCGCTTCCTGTGCACTTCCTGCCCTCGTCGACAGCTTTGTTGTTTGAACTGCAAATAGAAATGGCATTAAGTTATTTGTCTTAGTTTCCTTGCAGTTGTTCCTCTACTGTGGTCTGTGTGGAAGCGGGGATGTGTGTGTGGGGGGAATGTGTGTTTAATTCTTGTGTTGGCTTTTCTCCAGTTTTGTTTGTGTCTTCAGCTGTCACCGCACAAGTACAAGTTGACTTGTTGGGTGCTTGTCTGCTGCCCCCGTTAGTATGCTACAATATTTATGTGCATGTGCATGTGCGAGTGTATGTGTGTGTGTGTGTGGTTGCCCCTTGAGTAGAAAAGAAGAGATGCAAAGGCAAAGAGCGAAAAAAATTGAAATCTATGTATCTCGTTCTCAAAGTTTTGTATTCACAATTCTCGAGTGGCTCTGCTCTTGTGGATATCGTTTTCAAAGGCTTTGCAACATCGTTAAACATAATTTTTCTTTAATTTTCATAACTTTATCAATTGAGGCACTTGACCGAATTGCAAAGTCTCTCGTTGGAGTTGTGAGATATACAGCCAAATATAAATTCGTTCGAGGTTAATTGGGGACAGCCACAATTCCCCAGACGTGAGAAGCTGCATTCATACGATATCTCTGCGCAACTGGCAAATGACATTGGTACATACATAAGTTGGACTAACTAACACTGCCCCATTGCATGTCCTTGAAGTTCTAAGCCCTTTGCAATTGCAATGCCTGAAGCCAAACTAAATAACGACTCTTATTCTGACTATAGCTGACTTGCATGCTGGCAACCCATTAGACTGCGCTCGTACAATGTAACTCCGCCCTTCCTCCCGCTGGAATTCGCAGCCGTCTTATGCTAAGCAGCCTGGCCCGCCACTGTCTAACCCGAAGGGCTCTTTTGGCCTGGCGCCGCAGTAATTTAAATGTTATTTTGCCGCACAATTAAAATGGCATTAAGACGCCAACGAAATGTGAGCTGCAGGTTGGCAATTTAATTCCTTGCCAGTGTCGTGCACATTTCAGCTAAATTAGCTCAATTTTCTTCATGTAACCAGAGTCCTGAGATTTTAAGTTCTCTGCATTTTCTTTTCCTGTTTCTTTGGGGCATAAAAACGACTGTGTTTTTCCCCTGCATTAGCCGCCCCAGCCAGCTGTCGCAATCTTGCTGAGTTGTGTCACCGCCTTAAGTTAAGTTTCCACTTCTTTTTGCTACTTCTGCTTTCTGCTGCTGTGCAGATAAGATATCCTGGCCTAAGTGAATATTTTCTTAATTTCTTGCGGTTACAGCAGTTTCTTATTTGCAGCTCTAATAAAACTTTTTCCCAAACATGCGCATTTTTATCCGAGTGGAAGAACAGGCAGAATGGAAACTGCGAATGAGTAGGGGGGAGGGCTGGTGACATTTTAAGTTTTCTTAACTCGTATTTATTTTATCTAATTTTTCCATTCGCATTCATACCAGGCTCCCATATTAACATTCGCAAGAGTTTTGCGATTTGAAACCGGCTGTGAAATCTGGAAACCGGAATATGAAAATGGGAGCATAGATGATATACTTAAGATCGGAAATGTTTCATTTGCCGTGTTATATAAATTTGCACAACTTCCCGTATCGAATAGGGTCAGTTGTTTTTAAAAAACAACCAATTCAAGTGTCGGTGTTCCACAATTGTCGGCGATTTCATTTTTCGGAGTTACTTTCAGAGGTGCGTGAAGCGAAGGGCACACAACAGCAGACTGATAGCTATTGCGTTGTTGCTGCCACGATAGGGTTGAAGGAGTCAAAAAAATTTAAGCTAATGTCGGACTCAAACTTTTTTTGTAGTTTCTAACCAAATGTTAACCAGTTGTTAGTCGAATCAGACTAACAAACTAATATTAAAGAAGAAAACGTTGACGTGGGACTAGCATCGACAATCGTCCTAGACCTAACTCTGACCTTAGGAAATATTACTCAGGCATCGGAATGGAGAGTCCTCGAAAGACTCTCTCTCTCTCTCTCTCCAGGGTTGTCGAAATATCGATATCGATTAACTCTGACCGCAAGTACATCCAATTTAGGATCGAGTTCAACCACAGCCAAACCACAAACGCCTATAGGGGAACCCCGGAACACAGACTGGGCGAAGTACCTTAGAACGGCATCTGCTTAGTAGGCGACATTGAGATGTCCGTGAAGACGCTCACGTCCAAGCTAACCGTAGCATACGAAACCTCATGCAAACTCACAGGAGAACCAGACCCCCATGGTTGACCCCAGCGCTGAAAGAGCAGAGGAAGGATGGGCAAGAATGCTTCAAACTCGCCCAACAAGCGGATGAACAGATAATCTGGGAGGAATACAAGACAAGACTTCGCTTCTTCAAAAGAGCAGAACTCATGGAGAACCTTTTGCTAAAGCACTGAAAAGGTCTCCGAAACAGCTAGACTCAGAAAACTGCTGCCAAAACAGCAAACCACGCAGAGTCAGTTGAAGCAGGGAAGCGACATGCGTTCTACTTGACGCCTCATACGCCTCATGACCTACACATCGCAGACAACATAATTACTCCAGAAAATATCCGATGGGTGATCGACTCTTTTGCGAGTTACAAGTCCCTAATACTGGATAGCAAAATTGCCAGTCATGCTAAAGACGATCAAATGCGCAATCGTCCCACGGATACGATCCATTTTTGCAGCATGCTTGAGGTGGAGCTGTGTACCTGTGGCCTGGAAGACAGCACGCAGTGCATTCTTGACCAACACACGGAAATGCTGTCACATGCAACCAAAAGACTACGGGCCCATTAGCCTCACATTAATCCTGCTTAAAACAATGGAAAAAGTCCTGGACCTTCACATACAGGGTTTGTCCGGAAAGTAATAGGACTGAGTCGATTTAAACAAATTTATTGAGCCAACCGTTACAATTCTTTAAAAACTATCCAAATAGGCTCCTTCTGCGTCGATGCAGAGCTGCCAGCGCGATTTCCAAGCATTGAAGGCGTCACTGTAGGCATTCTCCGGAATAGCCTTGAGAGCCGCGGTGTTTGAAAAACAAGTCCGGGGGCGCCACATCTGGGCTGTAAGGCGGCTCCGGAAGCGTTGAGATGCCGGACTTGGTCAGGTTCACAGGAAGTCACTATTTAGATTTTGGTAAAATTAACATCTGGAAAATTAAACGAATACTAAGTCGACGGTCTAAGTTCAAAACTTTGCGCACACGAGTCACATTGTCGGTGTTTGTCGAAGTCGAAGGTCTTACAGCACGGTCTTCATCGGATGACCTCTTCCCGGCCCTCCAAAAAGGCCTTCTGCCACCGAAACACACGTCTTCTTGCTAAAGCAGCATCTGGGTAAGCCTGCTTGATCATATCAAACGTCTCCGTCGCAGATTTACCGAGTTTTACACAGAATTTAATCGCGTACTTCTTGGTGGCTTGCACCACTCACGCTCCGAAGTAAATCAGTCCTATTACTTTCCGGACAAACCCTGTATGTTGCCGTCGCTTTCCGATTTTCAAATTTCGAATTCTAAATGATATGGAAGTCATTTCATTTTATCCCCAATTGATATGTAAGATATGATAGTTTTTTATATGCACTAGACTTTAGAAATGGAAAGAAAAAAATTATATTGTGGTAATTTTATTCTGAGTAGAGGTTATCGTTTTAGTTTTAAATCTATCAATGTTAGTCGAATGATTTTTGTCTGCTCAACGAACTCCTCCTCAAACTCCTTTGCTATCATTTGGCTCATACGCTATGATTGTTTCTGCAATATGATGCACTCGTTCGATTTCAACGCAGATAATACAGCTGAGTTTCGAGACGTAGTCATCTAATTTTAACGACGCTGAATTACTTATAAAATTAATTTTCATTGAGTTTAATTTTTTAAATTTTCGAATTTTTTTTTTTTTTTATTTAGTAAAAGAATTTGTTTCCAATTTGCCATGGAAATGGAATGAATACCCCTATATATATACACACTAACGGCACCCACCATGGTGTCATGGATATGATAACAGAGAGCGCCAAGCGAACAAATTTTAATGACATTCAAATTAAATTATAATTTCAAAAGTTTGCCGCAATGGGAGGACGTTGGTGGTGGTGCCAAGGACGCGGACTCACAGGTAAAATGTGGGAGGGTGTCTCTGTGTCGTGTGCCTGGGTCAACTTAGTTGGTCAAAGGTCAACGAAAAAAAAGGTTTGGCTCTTTGCTAGACCTCGACTCTGGTTCCAACCGTTCCTTCCATTATTGTTTGTTTATTTCGCTTGCGTTTGTTTTCAAAATTTGGCGAGTGCCAGAGAACGATAAAAGCCAAAGGGTAAACACAATACAAAGGAACAGGCAAGGGAGGCGAGCTACTTCGCTGTATTTTTGTTTGTGTTTTCATTTCGTTTACTCTTTCGTTTTTTGATGATATTTCAGTTTCTCCTGCTGTTAATTGATGAGTTGAAGAGGGTAGCGGCAGGCAGGAAAAGTCTGTTAATTGATACCACGGCAGTGGTGTGAGGGACAGGTGTCTATTAGGACTGAATGTTTGGGGGAATATTGGCTAAATTTCCAATAGGGGTTAGGGCTAATCAACTTTTAAGCCTAGTGTTGACACTTTAAGTTGCAGTATTTAAATTTTGTATATTCTAAAGGGTGATTTTTTAGCAACGCTCTTTTTGGCAACACTTTGTTCGGCAGCTCAGCTGTTTCGTTTCACTTGCTACTGTCAAACATGTTCAGTTCGGTGTACAATATACAACCATGAATCGACATACAAACGAAAAACGCTTGCAGATTTTTGAATTATATTATCAAAATTCATGCTCGGTTATCCACTTTTTTATTGGAAAATTGTGTTCAGCGACAAAGCTCATTTCTGAACAAACAAATTGCCAATTCCAAGAACTGCAAATGCATCCCGAAAAAGGCACTGTTTAGTGTGGATTATGGGCCTGTGGACCGTTTTATTTTAAAGATGACGAAGGCAGGTAACGTTCCTGGGAATGAAAAGCGCTACCGTGCAATGATTACAAACTTTTTTTTCCCCAAAATGGAGGAGCTGGACTTGGATGACATGTGGTTTCAACAAGACGGTGCCACATGCCTCACAGTACGCGAAACAATGGCCCAATTGAGAGGCGAGTTCGGTGAGCAGTTTATTTCACGTTTGGGGTCGGTCAATTGACCGCCTAGATCGATATAACGCCTTTATACTATTTTTTGTGGGGCTATGCAGACAAGCTCTCTTCAATTGACGCATTGGAAGACAACATTGAAGCATTTATTCGTGAGATACCGGATAAAAAAAAAAAACCAGCGTATGAACCATATGAGGCGCAGCCGCGGCCAACATTTACATAAAATCATGTTTAAATCTTAAATAATATAGATCGTTCCATCAACTCAAATAAGATTTCATACATTTTTCTGAATTTTATGTATTTTTTATAAATTACCCTTTACTTTAATGGTACACGGAGTATACAGTCAGAAGGAAGCATCTCCAGCCATATAAAGTATATTAAGGGATGCAAGCGGGTTCTGAACCGTACCGAACCAATTTTTTGCACTCGTGAACCGAACCGTAAGCTGAACCGATGTCTTACTTACCTTCCAGCACCTCAACATACATTTGCGCATTCACATGGCCAGGCCCAACACGAATTGACATCTTGCCTTTAGCACTAAAGGCAGCCTATACCATGAGAGATTCATCACCATGGTTGCGCTTGTACCATGGATTGATACTGAAGATGCAACACCTTTCGGCAAAGGGCATCGCCGGATTTTTAGGGGAACCGGGCACCCAATACTATCAATTTTTTGAGTATGCAGTTTTAAAGTACATCAACCGAAAATTATTTAGCGATTTTTATACCCTTGCAAAGGGTATTATAATTTTGCCCAGAAGTTTGCAACGCATAGAAATATTCATTTCCGACCCTATATTCTATATATATTCTTGATCAGGGTGACGAGATGAGTCGATTGAGCTGTGTCCGTCCGTCTGTCTGTCTGTTTCAACGCAAACTAGTCTCTCAGTTTTAAAGCTATCGAGCTGAAACTTTGCACAGAGTCTTCTTTTTACTGCACACTGCTAATATTCCGGAACCGACCGGATCGGATGACTATATCTTATAGCTGCCATAGGAACTATCGGTCGAAAAGTGGGTCTTTGTGAGAAAAAGTTTTTTGGTTTTAATGTTAACGTGTCTCACTTCAGCGATTATTAATATTATACGCTTTTACACGGATTTGGAAGTTTTTGTCAAAATCGGATGACTATATCTTATAGCTGCCATAGGAACCATCGGTCGAAAAGTGGGTTTTATTTAGAAAAATTTTTTTGTTATACCCGTTACTCGTAGAGTAAAAAGGGTATACTAAAGTCGTGCAAATGTATGTAACAGGCAGAAGGAATCATTTCCGACCATATAAAGTATATATATTCTTGATCAGCATCAACAGCCGAGACGATATAGACTTGTCCGTCTGTCCGTCCGTCCGTCTGTCTGTATGAACACCTAGATCTCAGAGATGGTAAGAGATAGCGGTTTGACATGTATGGGACAAATGCTTCTTTTATCTGCACGCAGATCAAGTTTGTTTCAAATTTTGGCCACGCCCTCTCCCTCCCCCGCAATTTGGAAAAAACGTTATATCTCCTACAGTTTTAAAGATAGAGGATTCGCACCTTCTAGAGATAGTTAGTTGTTAGCAAAATGAATCGATTTTCCGAAAGAATGACAAAGATCGGATGAACGGTTCTCAAGTTATTAGCAAAAAAGTGAACCAAGCCCACCCCGCTACCACCCTAAAAAAATGTTGCATACTTCTTGGATGGTCACACTAAGGAAGACTGTTAAACATGTTTTTTCATGAGTAACGGGTATATCGAAGTCGGTAAGAGCCGACTTTAACTTACGCTCTCGTTATACACTTGAAAAGTGTATTATAATTTTGCCCAGAAGTTTGCAACGCATAGAAGGAATCATCTCCGACCACATAAAGTATATATATTCTTGATCAGCATGACGAGCTGAGTCGATTAAGCTTTGTCCGTCCGTCTGTCCGTCTGTCCGTCCGTCCGTCTGTCCGTCTGTCTGTTTCTACGCGAACTAGTCCCTCAGTTTTGGAGCTATCGAGCTGAAACTTTGCACAGAGTCTTCTTTTTACTGCACACTGCTAATATGTCGGAACCGACCGGATCGGATGACTACTTCTTGTAGCTGCCATACAAATGTTCGTTCGAAAAATAGGTTTTAGTGAGAAAAACTGGTTAGTTCTCAATATTACTGCTCTCAAACACGGTCATGGGTAAAATGTAATGTTTTTAAGCTGATCTGCGAAGTTTGGTCGAAGTCGCTAACCGTTGAGACAAGCTATTTCAAGTGTATCAAAACTTCGGTACAGACGAAGTTAGCTTTGCCTTTCTCGTTTTTAATGTTAACGTGTCTCACTTCAGCGATTATTAATATTATGCGCTTTTACAAAGATTTGGAAGTTTTGGTCAAAATCGGATGACTATATTCTATAGCTGTTATAGGAACTATCGGTCGAAAAGTGGGTTTTATTTAGAAAAATAGTTTGTTTTAATGCTGGCGTTCTTAACTCTGATGTATTAAAACATTTGCAAGGGTATAAAAACTTCGGCAAAGACAGAATTATTTTTGCCTTCTCGTTATTATACTTGTAGTAGCAACTCTGAATTTTTAACAGCGATATTTATCATTTCAATCACAAGCTTTTTGCACCTTCAAATTCAAAATTATTTTCTGGTCAAAGCCTTGTATACACTCTCCTGAAATAGTATTCCAGATTTTTAAAACGAAAGCCATTACCTACAAAATTCAGCTAAATTTTTTTCACCATTTATTTAAGACTTCTAGTTGAGGTTCCACCTTCGTTTTTAACAATACAATTTCTGTAATTTTTTCATAATTTTTGAAATAATGTGGAAGGTAGTTAAACCATTCTATTCGCACACAGCAATAGCGCCGTATTACTGTACGGACCTTAAATAGAAGTGGAAAAATCTTATGGACTGGATTATGCCTTCAAATTTTGCCAAGTGAAGTGAACATATCTTGTAGTTCTAAAATAGTTTTCCAATCCAGTAAGTAGTCGAACCTGTTTTTTTCGCAGACTACTACTTTCCAATTTTAAGACCTCGATTTCTTGCTCCAGCACATAGGTCAACAACACCGAAAATTGTGGCCGTGAGAAAGCTCAACGATTTCTCGATGGTACAAACCACGACAAAAGTTCCCCTGTACAATTTAATGCCATTTGACACAGCTAGAAAAAGATTTGTTCTTCTTTTTATGCCATCGTGAACGGCCTGCATTGTGACTCCCTCCAGGAGTACCAACTTCTCGTTTAAAATGACCCTCTTCGTTTCAGTCGATAATGCCACCTAACTTTCCGCCTTTGTGCTTAAGCAAGTCAGAAGATTTTAGGAGGATGTTGTCGACGGTGCGGGCGGTCCCCTGTGGTGCTTCTGGGGGTCCTCCGCTGATCCTTTGCCGACCTTCGATTCAGCTATCCTGTCGTGGTAGCCAGTGAATTCAGTTTGGCCGTAGTACCCTGGGCAGTGCCTTTTCCGCCGCTGTCAGTGACTTCAAGTTGCAGCCCTGAAGTGTTTTAAAATATTTAAGAGAAGCTTTGTAAACGGAGCGCTGTTCGCGCCGTATAGCGTCATCTGTATTGTTTTCCTTTAACGGAACCGTTGGCCATGTAGGCTATTTCTTCTTCGGTGGCTCATTGTTGGCAGTTATGCAACCAAAAGCTACTGTAATAGACCGTCCGGTGAACCAGAATTACCCATTTTCGACTTGTATTGTTATAAACTTGAAAAGTGTATTATAATTTTGCCCAGAAGTTTGCAACGCATAAAAGGAATCATCTCCGACCACATAAAGTATATATATTCTTGATCAGCATGACGAGCTGGAATTTAGTGAGAAAAACTGGTTTGTTCTCAATATTATCGCTCTCAAACACGGTCATGGGTAATATGTCATGTTTTTAAGCTGATTTGCGAAGTTTGGTCGAAGTCGCTAACCGTTGTGACAAGCTATTGCAAGTGTATCAAAACTTCTGTACAGACGAAGTTAGCTTTGCCTTTCTCGTTTTTATTTATTTTAAC
This sequence comes from Lordiphosa stackelbergi, assembly GCA_018904235.1. NCBI lineage: Eukaryota > Metazoa > Arthropoda > Insecta > Diptera > Drosophilidae > Lordiphosa > Lordiphosa stackelbergi. The sequence continues at coordinate 60,766 of JAEIFU010000516.1, forward strand.
CACCTTCCACAACTTTTAAAATTCTGAAAAAATTACAGATGTTGTATATAGGAATGACAATTGGACCTGTAAAAGCGAAAGCGGTACCTTAACTAGAAGTCTTAAGACCTTTTGAAATGATGATTTTGCCATGTCGGAAAATCCGCCCAGGCGTGAAAATGTCCGGGAAATTCTACTTGCAAAATAGCTATTTTTCATTTGATTGGATTGAAACTCGGTTTGTAGGGATAGAATACGAAATATTTCGAAATATGATAGATTGAAATATGAATTCTGCATAAAAACAACTATTTGTCATCCGATTGGCTTCAAAAACGGTTTGTAAGTATAAAATACGAAATAATTTGAAACGTGATTTTCCAATGATAAAAAATTTGACCCAACGGTCAAATCTGCATGATACTTTTCACTGAAGAGCAGTGGTAATTGGTCTTAAAATTTTTGCGGCCACAGCTTCCATTTAAAAAACTCGAAAAGCTATTCGGGGGGAGTGTATACATTAGGGTGTCCCAAGACATAAGGAAAACATTTTTTTCACTTAATCAAATACGCATACTCTCTATTATTATTCTGTTTGACTCATAAAATAAATATTGTTAGGACAATGATAACCCGTGCCGACTTGATGCCAATCTTTTGACATGAAAATTTGTACTGACTTACTACACAGTACAACACTAAAACAAAAACCACGGCATAAGACACTTAAATTTTGATTAAAGGGTCCCCTGTAAGCATCACCTCATACCCAGTTTTTCAAATGCAGCCTTGGTTCGCGTTTTATGGGTACTTTTGTACTTGCAACACATAACGAGAACAGTTTTCAATTAGTTTTTAATGGTTTAAGTTAAGATTCTCGAAAATTCAGAGAATGTGGGCAGTGTTATTGGGATCGCAATATAAAAAATTTACTTCAATCGTGCAATCGGTTAAGGTATCTCCAGAAAAAGGTAAACCTTAATTCTAGTATAATGGTCTATTGCATGTGTCAGAATTTAAAGTGAAGTGGTGCATCTTTATATTATACTGTTTTTGCTATAACCAAATGACAAGTAAACAAAAGCACATCGACTCGTTAGCGTCAGCCTCAGAGAGCAAGTACTGAAATGTAACGACTTCGATTTTTTGTGACACCAGCTACATGCCAGCTTTGACCAGAAAAAAATTTGGAATTTTTCAATGGATAGATAGCTGAAAAAAGGCTTGTGATTGAAATGATAAAAATCGCTGTTAAAAATTCAGAGTTGGTACTATAAGTATAATTAAAGTCGCTAAATTACTTTCGGCTGATGCACTTTAAAACTGCATTCTTAAACAAGTGAAAAAGTCCGTCAAGCCCGATTATAATATACTCTGTACCTAGAGAAGGAGCTGTATGCAATGCTGCTTCTGCGCTCATCTCTAAGTTTCTCTTTCTCTTTTTCTCCCCTCTCTCACTCTCTCGCTCTCTCCATCTCTCTCTCTCTCTCTCCCTCTCTCTCTCTGTCTCTCTCTAAGATTGTGCAGCGTTGGTTGTGCAAGGGTGGGAGGGGGGTGTCGGGGGGCGATTCCCTTATTTGCTCATAACTTGAGAATCGCTCATCCGATCTTTATCATTTTCTCGGCAAATTGATACATATTGCTAATGACTAACTATCTTTGAAAGGTACGAATCATCTATCTACAAAACTGTGGCAGATATGACGTTTTTTCAAAATTGCGGGGGCGGGAGGAGGCGTGGCAAAAATTGAAAATAAACTTGATCTGCCTGCAAGTATAAGAAGCATTTGTCCCATACATGCCAAACCTCTATATCTTACCATCTCTGAGATCTTTTTGTTCATAGGGACGGACGGACAGACGGACATGGCTATATCGACTCGGCTGTTGATGCTGATCAAGAATATATATAGTTTATAGGGTCGGAAGTGATTCCTTCTCCCTGTTACATACTTTTGCAACTTAATATACTCTATGTACCTTCGGTACAGAGTATAAAAATTAAGAGCATTAAGAGACGGTTCCTGCATGCGTTTTTGACATATTGGTATATATATATACTGATTGCTGATAGAAGTGCCGCTTATGGGCCGATTGGTGCGCTCATCCGCCTTGGTAATTGGCGCACTTCTATTGGGGATAAATATCTGTGTATAAATACCAAGACCGATTAAGAACTAGCGGGTAGGGTGTGAGCATTCTCTGAGTGAGTTAGTTGGTTCAAAATGAAAACCGTAACAGGCCTGTATAATTTTATGTGAAAACTCTCGTTTCCGACTGTTCAAATAGTTTCTGGTGGTATCCACTTGAAATGGATTACCTGAAAACGACATGTACCAGCCTTTGTTGTAAGTAACCAAAGACGGGGATCACTTCTTAGTTTAGTCATCCCTTTTCTTCTTCTTCTTCTTCTTCCCCACCCTTTTCGAAGGCGGGGATTAATTCCCGATTCATCCCCCTTAGTTAATTAACCAAACACGATGATCTCTTTCCGCTTTAGTCATCCCTTCTTTCTTTCTCTTTCTACCATTCCATTCGAAGGATAATGATCACTTCTGCGGAAAAGAGGATAATTTCCCGTTCTTTAGTCTGAGCTTAAGCTAGAGTAAGGCTTCTCAGACGAGGATCCCTTCCCGCCTAAAGTTGTCAGGGTAGAGCCAGGGAAGAATTTAGTGAAACCGTACGTTTTCTTCCTTACAAACACCTCATGCCAATCTATATTTCAAGAACCTTAACCCTCAGGGTTCTTAGATCTTAATAGCAAATGTCTTGTCAAAGAAACCTGACGCGACTGAGATATATACCCCGGCCTAGGAGCTTCCTTACATAATGCACAGCAAATTTTGTGAAATGCAACTATTAAATCATGTGTTTCTTAACAGCATCAGCATATTTAAATACAACAGCCAGCATCCACAACTACTTATTACACAGTCAACAGAATAATCGCCAATAAAATAAGTAAGTCACAACTAACTGGTAAAGAAATCTACGTCAGCCGGCGACTTTCTGTCGGTTTGATCTTCAGCTATAGCTTTTCCTGTATCTGTTTTGGGAGTTAAAGATGAGACCCTCTGGAAAAGTCCTGCGTAGTCCGAAATCGAAGGAAGCACACAATAATCATTTAATTTTATTTTACTAAACAACAAATGAATTGAATTATTCAATTTTTATTGAGTGTCGTGAGTATTCTAGTGGGTGTTCGAAAGCCGTTAAAGTCTATCATATCGTTTATCAAATATAATATTCAAATTGAAAATATATAGATGAATGTAATTTCATTCTCTCGTGACTTGGATACCCACTGGAAACGATATAACTGCATAGATGGAAAACACAATAAAACATCAAATTTACACAGCGGGCGAGCAGCTGTGTGCCGCGGACTAGGAATACGGTGAAGTGCCCTGGAGGGGGCAGGGGGCGCCACTGAGAGCCACTGGCGCTTAGTTTTTATTGCATGGCGCCGCATGTGGCGGCTGTGGCGCCGAGAGTCGAGTGAGAGCGTGGGAGAGGTGACCCAACATTAAGCAAATGTCGCATGGCCATGTCCGGTGCACGACTTTAGCTTTAGTGGCTTTTGGTCGTCACTGCCGGCGCCGTCTTAGTCGTCGTCACTGCTGCTCGTTAACGCTGAGACGCTCAATTTAGTGCGACGTATTTAGGTCTGTTTGTATGTTTGACCTTGATGATATCACCTTTGTCCTAGTCGAAGAGATGTACAAATCTCTGTTGAGCTCGCGCCCACATGTGCCACTGACACCGACTACACCTAGCATTGCTTTCGATGTCTTTCGTTTGGAGTTATCCGTGGGTGTGCTGCACTTAAAGTCAACAAATATCAATAATCAGGAGAATGACAAGTCAACAGCAGCTGAGCTACCACTTCGGTCAGCTCATGGCGTCTATTTAATACGCAAGCATTGGTATGCGCACGAACAAATATATTTCTGGAAGTGTAAAGAGGCTCAATTCTGAGTTGAATATATGTGGAACACACTGGGTAGTCATCAACCTGGGGCAGAATCAGATGGCATTGTGGCGCTTAGAAACGGACGAAAGTAAACCAACATTTCTTGTTGTCCAAAATCAACCTAACTTCTATTTACGAGAGCAATAACATAGCAAATGCGAAAGATTGACTGAGGCTGGAAAATATGACATTAACAAAAAAAATCATAAACAAAAGCATTAAATTACAAAATGATGTTATACAAACGAAGTCACAGAAAATGAAGTGTTTAAAACTCATTTTACAGAACCAGTTTGGCTCGGTATTTTTGGGTCACTGGAACCGGACTATAGACCAAATCTCAAATGTTTTCGACCTCCCAAGCCTTACCAAAACTTAAATTTTTTAATATTTTGTAACAGTTCAAGATCAGCGCATTGTTTTATCAAATTCGTCCAACTACGACTTCTAATAAGGTCATAAGGCAAAACTCAAAATTCTAAAATTGCAATATTAGCGTTTACACAATTTTCTGCCTTAAAAGATCCCATCGTAAGACTTATCCTCTACCCGTGAAACGGTTTTTTAAAGCATCGAACCTTAGGGGCTTAAGGCCTATACTCAGATGAGATAAATTTTTCTTTGGTACGATATTTCACATGAATAGAAACTATTTCATACAAATAAGATGCCTTTTCAAACGTATTCAGATTTTAAAGCTGTACAAAGTGACTTCTTGTAAACAGCTACCTGACCAAGGCCGGCATCCCAACGCTTGCGCAGCCGCCCTACACTAAAGGTTATGAAGGTAGAAGGTTCTTACGTTCTAGAGATATTTAGTAATCAAGATTGTTTATCGATTTGTCAAAAATAATAAAGATCAGATTAACTAACCTCAAGTTCTGACCTAAAGATAGTTCGCTGAAGCAGCAGTCGCTTGCTTTCCAAATGGTCACATTATTGGAGGCTATTGCCTAATGGTCAGTTAGCTGCTAGTCGGTACAGAGTATATTACGGTAGGGCTTGACCAAATTTCTTACTGTTTTTTTTTTTATTACGGATGCTGGAGCCGGCGTTGCAAATATTAGATTTATTCTTTATAGGACCAAGCTATAATACCCGCTATACAAGGAATAAGGAGAAACACCAATACCCCCTACAAACACCAACATCTCGTTGGTGAACATCTCGTTCACATCTATGTATTCCCGATTATTAAGTTGGTCGTTTTTCTCTAGTTCTCTGATGATGCTGTAAGATGTCAAATGTGAACATTGCATTGGGCAATGGGCAACCATACAATACCAAGTACGACACAACTGGTGGCGTCATGTGCAACACACAAGCCTCCGTTCAAAATGTTATCACCATAAGTATATTTAGTGGCCCCAGGCCGATTGACGGAATTCACAGCTAATTAATCTAAGCGAATTCTTTGGCATATCACTCAGACGCCATGTGCCATCGAATCAGTGGAATGTGTAGTCAATTTGAGTTATTCTCCTTTTGCTTCATGCAAACGATGCAACAACAATATCACGCTTCAATTACTTCCAACAAGGCAAACAACAGCAAACCCAGCGATGCCGGGACTGATGGGCGATAGTCAGCATCGCTCTTGTTGTTGTTGCTGTAACTATAATTAAGTTTATAAAAGCGTAAGAGTTTTAATTGGGCTACTTATTACAATAATCAGTGCACAGAGGACACGGGGGACACAGGGGATACAGTGAGCCTAGCAAGAAGTCCGGACTCTGGGCCTGTGCGCTTGTGCGCATTTGCCTGCGTTATTCAATTTATGCCATCGACCAAATTGCAGCCACATCAGCAACAATAACAGGGAATATAATACTATAACGACAGCAATCAGGGCGAACAAACGCGTCGCAATTTAAATTGAAATTTAATTGGCATACGCATTAATTATTTTTTATTTGCTACAATAATAACAATTATCTATTATTTATGTTGAAGCTTTACACTTGTCAATTAGTCAAATTTAGGTAATTACAGAGGGTTGGGAAAATCGAATTAAAATAGAAATTATTAAATAGGTAAATCAATCAATTAGTCTACAGAACTTGCACCATCATTTTAAATGCACAACTGCAGAAGAGAAATTTATGTATTAATTAGTTTTATCTTGATTAACTTTAGTTTATCGAGTTGTAGAATATGCTTTTTGATTATAAAACTTGCTATAGTAATCTATCACCAGATCACCAACGCAAACAAGCAGCAACTTCAAGAGATTTCATTTTCCTAATTGAAAAACTAGTTAGAAGATTTGTGTCTAAGATCATGGTCCATTTCCTCAAACAGGATTGCATCTCTCTCCAAAATAATTCGCATTTTCTAGTTTAATTAGATAGATGTGTGGCAACTCTGGTCACACTTATCATCGTGCAGCCACAAATGGTGCCAGGTCGAGTAGCAAGTTGGTTTTTTATGGGGACGGCAGGATTCGGTTGGTTTTGCAAACAATTATTGAAATTGAACAAATTTTAACATAATTACAAATTTAATCAATGGTGCCACAAAAACACTTTCGCTCGATACTGATTTCGCCCTGCCACAGAGCCTGTTTTTAAGGGATTTAAAAATCGCGCACCTCTGACTCGGCGATTTGCTTTAATTAGCCCCCAAAATGTAATTAAAACGAGAAAGGCAAAGCTAACTTCGTCTGTACCGAAGTTCTGATACACTTGCAATAGCTTGTCACAACGGTTAGCGACTTCGACCAAACTTCGCAGATCAGCTTAAAAACATTCAATATTACCCATGATCGTGTTTGAGAGCGGTAATATTGAGAACAAAACAGTTTTTCTCACTAAAAAAATTTTCCGAAGCTACAAGAAGTAGTCATCCGATCCGGTCGGTTCCGACATATTAGCAGCGTGCAATAAAAAGAAGACTCTGTGCAAAGTTTAGCTCGATAGCTCCAAAACTGAGGGACTAGTTCGCGTAGAAACAGACAGACAGACAGACGGACAGACGGACGGACAAAGCTTAATCGACTCAGGTCGTCATGCTGATCAAGAATATATATACTTTATGTGGTCAGAGATGATTCCTTCTATGCGTTACAAATTTTTGGGCAAAATTATAATACACTTTTCAAGTGTATAAAAATGCATAAAGGCTGTTGATTTGTGAATAATCTACATCAAAAAAATTTAACATTTATTATGTTAAGTTTATGAAATTAGCATTTTAATAAATCGCTGGTAAAATCGCTAGTTAAATATGTCATTCACTGCAACTCACCAAATCGCTAGTATTTTAGCGGTGCATCCTTTGAGCATTTGAAATTCGAAATTAAACGAATTTAGTTTTAAATTGTGTAAAATAGCGGTTTTTGCGTTTAAACAAAGATTACAAAAATTAAATTGATTGGCAATAAGTTTTGCGTTGATCTTTTGCAAATTTATTGTGCAATTTGTAAATCGATATCTGATCAATAAAGTGGCAACGACGAAGCCTAAAAATTGAGCGTGTTCAGCAGCATCTAACATAAATCATCAATCAATAAAAAGGTCTTTAGCTGCTGGTAATCGAGTTTGATAGAATTTTGAGACAACAAAGTTATCGATATAGTTTTGTTGGCGGAAGGTTTGAATTTTTGACAACAAACAGCTTAATATAATTAAGAACTGACTATTAAATATATATGACCGTCGTCAATAGCACCAACTGCTCCTTGAGTACCACTCGAATTTTCCTCAAGACTTTGTTAGCCATTTAATGTTTGTTGTAAGCCCTGCCCCGGCGAGAATGTGCACATCAAACTCGAATATCTGCTGCGGCACATTCAGCGGCATCATAAAAAAAGCCGAAGAAATTGAAATTAATTATAATTAACATTGCATAAGTCAAATAATAATTTATAGAACCTTGGGTTCAGGGGTTTCAGGAACCGGTCCGCGAACTGAACCTTACAACGGGTTCGAACCCCCGGACCGAAGCTTCTGAAAAATTTTAGAAAATTGCAGCCTTGAGCATTTGCAAAAATTTAATAGCATTTTCACTTCCAAAATTGCTATATCTAGCAATTAAATAACTAAAATGGCAACACCAGTCAAGTTCGAAAGGGTTTGTGAACAAACTAAAAAATGAAATCGCTCGAAGTTCTGTGGCATTGCGAACAATTTTGAGCAATTTGACAAATCGCTAGTGATTTCTGTGGCCCCCATATAAATTTAATTCATTTGATGCGACCTTAAACATATTTTTTTGAATAATATAAGAGATTAATGCTTAACTTTGAATATATTATTTTTTAGAAATTATCATCATGACACAATTTTAATACGAGTTTTATTAATTTGTTCGTCGATTAAAAAAGTATGGTATATTTTTGAGAACGCGATCTTGTCAGAGATACCCTGTACAATAGAGACACACATGTAAAAATAACCCCTTACACTAACGCACACAAACACATAAGCACGCACTAACTGACTCATACGCCTTATCTGCCTGAAATGGCACAGTGTTCCCCCCGCTCTCATAAGCAAAATTGATTCGTGCATAAGTTTTTGCTCGGATTTTATTGGGCTTTTTAGAATAGATATATTTAAGGCCTAAGATTACGGCAACGAGGTTATAACTTTAAAATTGTGGCTCTGACATTTTTTCGTTACGGTCCGTTGTTGGAAGTGAGTTTTATTGAAATTTTGGTGAAGTTAATTTTAAGTACCAAAAAAGTGCATGTCATTTCTGAAAAAATTCCTGGATGGAATCTGTATGTACAGGTTTCAAGGACAAAGCTACTTCTAATAATAGTTCTTAATTGCATGAAAAGTTTGAAAGAAAGAAACCAAAATGTCAGTTTTCCACTATTTTTCGATTTCTCCCATTATTGCCATTTAAATGAATAATGGGCAACTTAAATCGCCGCGCCTGCAAGACCGCCCCGAAAATGAAAGCATATTAAAGCGGCTTGCCTTAAATCTATGCATGCGAAGGTAAAAGCAATAACAGCGAAAACAAAACACAGGACAGGAGGATTTACTGCAAAAGCTAAGCAAACAATCACACTAAAATCGCGTATACGCCGCGTATTCCCCAAGACGCAACAGAACTTCTCGTTTCTGCCTTTGACTGGCACATGCGCCACTTGGCACTTGCTTTTATTTTACCCAGGGTTACTTTTTAAGCCCAGGCACAGCAGGCAGCCTATTCCCAGCACACCGGCACGGGCACAAAGTGTACAGACGAGCATGGGTGTGTTTGTGTACGTATAAGTGATTATCAGCATGTAAAATGGCGTAGAAGAGAATAACACGTATTTACATAAACCGATGTGCAATTTGAATATACATATTATACTTAAAAAGAAAAGAGGGCTTTAAAACTGAGAATCTTTAAGACTTCATATTAGGTAGACGCTGAACTCAGCCGAACTGCATGCTCTACCGAGAGCACTTCCTGTACTTGGATTTTTGTGGGTGAACAAATAAAATTTTATCAGACTACAACAGACAAAATAATGGTCGTTTTATTGTCAGCCAATGGCGAAAATGAAAAATAAAACGAACGAAGGACCAAAAAAAGGAACGCCGATAAAAGTAGCTAAAGCCCAGCAGACACGAAAAAACAATATAATTAAACTAATGTATTTAATGCAGCATTTTAGAGCCAGCGCATAGATTTAGCCTTGCCGCCACCTATTCACATGGGCTCCTTATTTGTTTACTTTATAGTTTTCTTTTTTTTTTTGTCTTGAAGTTCGACGCGCTGTCCTTAAGACAATAATGGCGGCTCCAAAGCCCCCGAGGGTATGCAATAAAATTGAGTTTTAATGCTGCGCCAACTGCCAAATGCCGAGTGTCCCATTTACCATTTTATTCAAGTGTTCCTTCGTACTGTAAGGCCTGTAAGTTACATAAAAGAATACACTTCGTTAGACGGGGCCGTTCCGAATTGCGAGTCTATTTCCGTACACATGTTCGGAACAGAACAGAATTTTGCAAGCCAACGCTGACATGGTAGTTCACTTATTGCATCGTTCCAGCATTCATTTCTTTAGAGCTTGAGCCGGCTTTTATACGTGGGTACCCAGTGGTCCTTTGCGCCCTCTACGCCTGAACCGTTAATTCAACAAAATACAAGCACGGATACCCCGCGGAACAATTTATGGCGAGTTGAAACATGAGGGCAAAACACTTATGGTTGTTGTAGCACCCGATTATTAGAATTGACCACCACTGCATCCGATCCGGTCGGTTTCGACATATCAGCAGCGTGCAGTCAAAAGAAGACTCCGTGCAAAGTTTCAGCTCGATAGCTTCAAATCTGAGGGACAAGTTCGCGTAGAAAGACTTAGAAGACAGACGGACAGACGGACGGACAAAGCTTAATCGACTCAGCTCGTCATGCTGATCAAGAAATAAAGGTATACTTTATGTGGTTGGTCCCATAAAATAGGTATCTAAAAACACAGCGACAAAATACCTGAAGAGTATGCTAGTTCTCTCCTTTACTCTCTCTTTCTCCCCCCCTCTCTCTCTCTCTCTCTCTCTCTCTCCCTCTCTCTCGCGGGTGTGAAGGTGGAGGGGCGTTTCACTTATTTCAGGAACGCCGTCATCAACATTTGAATACCTCTATAATCATCACTACAAACTTGGAGATTGGTATGGGGGCGGGGTCTTTATTGTCCCGTCAAACCTATCTCTTACACTCGAGACTGTTTGTTCATACGACGCCCCCACAACGGCCACCACCGACTATATCAACTCGCTGTTGATGCTGATCAAGAATTATATACTTTATAGGGTCAATGATTCCTTCACCTGTTAATACTTTTACAAACTTAATATACTCTATGTACTTCGGTACAGTGTTTTGAAATATATGTATGTCTTATTTTATTCATGTTTTTGAAAATATACAGTCTTCCTGAGAAAGGCAATAAAATTGGCGAAACGCGTAGGAGAAAAACTGAGCCAAAAAGTGATTTGACGGCAGAAAGGAAAGACAGCCGAAAAATAACCCCAATCTACACCACAAAGGAAATAATGATATATTTGTGTTTGGTTTAGTTGGATCAGCTCTTGTTTTGCAGATATGTTGGAAAAGCGAATTTGATGAATTATTGGCATTCTAGGATTTATAGAGGCCACACCAGGCATAAATAACTGAATTTATAAGCTATGTGCTCTTTCGCAAAATGAATGTATCTTTGAGAAATCAACGGCTCTATATTAGTATAGCAGAATGTGTCTAATTTGGCCAGACCTATCATCTACTAACATGTCAGTATATCAAGTAGCCTCTTTACAGTTACTATACAGATGGGTTTACTTATGCTGTGGTTTTTGCAAATCCATGTGGATTTACTGCATTTGATTTGTTTATGCTCAAAAGTCTTAGCATCTAGGTGGATTTTGTAGCAATCTACTTCATCCTTATTGATTGGAAAACCATCTTCATTTTAATGCAACTTATGTATTCATATGGTCACACTGAGAAATATTTGAAAACAAAAAACAAATGCAGGAAAAAACAGCTGAACAGTTAACAGTCTGCATTGTAAATAAGTAAGCCAAAAATGGAAAATATTGGTGAGCCTTTTATATGCAAGACACAGAGGGGGTTAAACCCCCAAATTTGTGTGCGATTTAACTACAGAGCTTAAAAGCAATAGCAAAATACAAATGACGTGCACAACATTACTTGATTTGAAAAATTATGTTATACTTGAAGGTAAAATTTTAAAATTTGCTCTACACATCTCGCAAAGTTTTTCAGAGATTATTAATTTAGGGCTCTGCGAAATAAGGCCCCAATGAAATGAGGCCCCAAAAATAAAATGAAATAAGGCCCCAACAATTTATATAGAAAACAAAAACCACTATTTTTTGATCAAATTTGGGGTATTATTTCCTTTTTTGGGGCATTATTTCCTATATAAAATTTCAAAATGAAATAAGTCATCAAAAGAAGAAATGAAATAAGACCGCAAAACTAATTTTTGGGGTCCTGTTTCATTTTTATAAGGAAATAAGACAAGAAATCGCGCGATTTTTGTATTTCAATTTGTTGAAATTGGAGTATTATATCATATGAAATAACATCCCAAACTTGGGGCCTTCTTTAATTTTTTTTATTTTTCATTTCATCGCAGTGGGGCCTTATTTCATACTTCAAATTGGGCTTCCGATTTATTATAAAATAACACCCCAAATTTGGGGCCTTTTTTCATTTCATATTTTCGGGACTTATTTTCTGCTGCCTTAATCGAGCGCTTTGTTCATTAACTTATAAACTCATTACCACGCGCGATTTAAAAAAAATTTGCCTGCGCCGCTCTTCTTTTTTCTCACTATTACCTCCAAACCAGGGACTAAACCCCAAATTAATTTCAGTTTGAGTCAAGACATTTATATTGGCCTAAAGCTTTTTTTACTTGTACAGCAATCGGACAGAAACACTAAAACAATTTAATGAATCAACCTCTTTGCTCTATCACTCAGTGTGCTCCGCGTTTTGAACCCGTTTTTGGCGGTTAAAGGCATTTGTGCTCAACCTAAAATTGCAGAATTTCGTTTAGCTTCATGATAAAAATAAAAATATATATTTGGAATCCAGGTCGAACAAAAAATGGTTTGAAAATTATGCAGCAAATTCACAAATCAAAAATGCAAAAATCAAATAAATGTTATATAAAAAACTTTGACGTGGAAATAGTGCAGTTGAATTCTAGAGGTAACTCCGAAATTGTAATAGTATCAAAAAAAATTAAGAAAGTCCTTTGTTTTCGCCTTTGAAATGTACACCGCTCTCGTTTATTATTAAACTATCAACTGAAACATCGAAAATGAGATCTCAAAATTGTCCCATTGCACTATGACCTAAAAAATTTATTGTATTCCAATAATTAAAAAAAAAAGTGATTTTGGGTAACCCATTTTATTTTTCTAAAGCACGGTACGGAGTACTCGAAAAAGCAATCGCAAACGAAAAACTCCATATAAAACGAGAGCGTAAGTTAAAGTCGGCTATAACCGACTTCGATATACCCGTTACTCATGAAAAAACATGTTTAACAGTGTTCCCGCGTTCCTTAGTGTGACCATCCAAAAAGTATGCAACATTTGTTTAGGGTGGTAGCGGGGAGGGCTTGGTTTCCTTTTTTGCTTATAACTTGAGAACCGTTCATCCGATCTTTATCATTCTTTCGGCAAATCGATTCATTTTGCTAATTACTAACTATCTCTTGAAGGTACGAATCCTCTATCTTTAAAACTGTAGGAGATATAAATTTTTTCCAAATTGCGGGGGCGGGAGGGGGCGTGGCCAAAATTTGAAACAAACTTGATCTGCGTGCAGATAAAAGAAGCATAAGATCTAGGTGTTCATACAGACGGACGGACGGACGGACGGACAGACGGACAACGCTAAATCGACTCAGCTGTTGATGCTGATCAAGAATATATATACTTTATATGGTCGGAAATGATTCCTTCTGCCTGGTACATACATTTTCACGACTTTAGTATACCCTTTTTACTCTACGAGTAACGGGTATAAAAAACGTTGTAAAACCACACGCAAAACGTTTGACGTCAAACGTTTTACGGTGTGTACGCAGAGAAACGAAACGTCAATCCACACGAACATCGAACTCGAACGTCGAACTCTGAATTTGTGGTTTGTATTTCCAGCTGTTCGAGCTGTTTTTGGGCGCCCAAAGTAATTAAATTTATTTATTTTGACGCTCAGAAGCAAACAAAATGTCAGAAAAGAAGAGTCAAATTGCGCTGGTTAATACCGTAGAGGCAAAGATAAGTATTTGGAACCTCACCAATAAATATAATTTTGCTGTAGTTGACATGGAGAGCCTCCAGCAGCAGTCGACAAAGATCTGCAACAATCATGTCCGGGATAAAAGCAACAACAGTAAAAGTTTTTTTTTTAATTTTTATATGAAAATTTATTACATTTTTGATTGGTCTTGCACGACACCAGATTCGTATTGCGGCTGGAGAGGATGCTTCGTTTTGGCGTCAACTCAAAGAGGCAAATAAAACTTTTGGCGCTCATACGGAAGATTTGTATCGAACTGTTGTGGGAACCTTCGTCCCGAAAGGGGCATGATGACGTCCCTCGTCATAACGAGCGTGACAACTATGCCGACCCCAGTCCTTATGCTCTGAACCCAGCCTGGGGCTTGCTGAGTTTTAAATTGAGTCTTGACGTGAAGTTCTATATCATATGGAATTGTCATGTCCGAAAGTTTGCTTTTCAAATGGCTATCTGGGAGACTCCGGTCTCCTGGGGGCGCTAGTCGGCCACCAGCCAGGCTCATTGATTTGTATGCACTTTTCAGTGCGTACAGGGACCGTGACTTTAGATAGATAGATACGTTTATTGAACATTTCATTCTGTGTGAAGTACATTAGATCTTCCAATCTGTCTTCCCACACTCAGAAAATTATTTTTCTATATTTAAGAAAATCGCCCTAAAATCGAAATCGCCCTTAAATTAAGAAAAAAATTTCTATATTTATGAAAAAAATTTCTGAATTTTAAAAAATTTGCCCTAAAAATGAATTTTTTTAGAAAAAACTTTCTAAAAATTGAAAAATATATTATTGATGTGAAACATCTTTAATTTCGGTAAGGACGATTTTTGTGGGAGAAAATTGAATTGAGCGTCACGTGAACGACCATAGTCACGTGACACTGAAGTAAAATTTGATTTCATTGTCACGTGACGGTGACGGACGATTTTAGTAGGAGTAAAATTTGATTTCAGTGTCACGTGACGCTGACGTCATTCATATTTTGTGTTGTTTTGATTTCTGGAGTTTCCCGGCAAACACACACACAAGAGGATGGGCAGAGAGGGGAAGCGAAATGGTAGGAAAGATGCTGAAGAGGAGCAACTGGGTGGGTTCTGGGAAAGATCTGGGTGTGATCTTGGTGGGATTTGGTTTTATGTGGGAGGGATTTAGGTGGAATCTTATCTGGGCGGGATCTGGGTGGGGTCTGTGTGGGATTTAGATAAGGATCTGGGTGGGAGCTGGCCGAGATCTGGCAGAGTTCTGGGTAGGATCTGGAAAGGATCTGTATGGGATAAGGGTGGGATCTGTGTGGGATATGGATAAGTATCTATGTGGTAGCCGGGCGAGATCTGTGTGAGTTCTGGAGGAAGGGATCTGGAAGGGATCTGAGCGGTATCTGGAAGGGATCTGGGACGGATCTGGTTGTGATCTGGGTGGGATCTTGGAAGGGATCTGGGTGGGATCTTGGCGGGATCCAGAAGGGATCCGGGTGAGATCTGGGTGGGATCTTGGCGGGATCTGGATGGAATCTGGAAGGGAAATGAGTGGGATCTGGGTGGGATCTGGGCGGTATCTGGAAGGGATCTGGGTGGGATATGGGCGGGATCTGAGTGGGATCTGGATGGGATCTGGAAGGGATCTGGGTAGCATACGGGGTGGGATCTGGGAGGGATATGTGTGGGATCTTGGATCTCACCTTGGTGGTATCTTGGGGGTGAAACATCATCATTTATCTATGGATTACCACAATAATCTTCCTGAAAAATGAATGAACACAGCAGCAAGTGATCTTGTTTCTGGTATTTCTACTCCCCGTTAAACTTCTTCCTTCAAAAGAGTGTCCTTGCTGATTTATATACCAGTGAGAGAGCTTGTGATTTGAAAATAAGCTTTTAATCTTAGGATCATGTTTCACATCAAAGACTCGTGAGTGCTAGCGACACTCACACTTTTTTATACACTTGAAAAGTGTATTATAATTTTGCCCAGAAGTTTGCAACGCATAGAAGGAATCATCTCCGACCACATAAAGTATATATATTCTTGATCAGCATGACGAGCTGAGTCGATTAAGCTTTGTCCGTCCGTCTGTCCGTCTGTCCGTCTGTCCGTCTGTCCGTCTGTCCGTCCGTCCGTCTGTCCGTCCGTCCGTCTGTCCGTCTGTCTGTTTCTACGCGAACTAGTCCCTCAGTTTTGGACCTATCGAGCTGAAACTTTGCACAGAGTCTTCTTTTTACTGCACGCTGCTAATATGTCGGAACCGACCGGATCGGATAACTACTTCTTGTAGCTGCCATACAAATGTTCGGTCGGAAAATGGATTTTAGTGAGAAAAACTGTTTTGCTCTCAATATAACTGCTCTCAAACACGGTCAGGGGTAATATGTAATGTTTTTAATCTGATCTGCGAAGTTTGGTCGAAGTCGCTAACCGTTGAGACTAGCTATTTCAAGTGTATCAAAACTTCGGTACAGACGAAGTTAGCTTTGCCTTTCTCGTTTTTTTTTTTCTAAATTTTAGGGTGAATTTGCTTTATTGCCTTTTCTAATTTTTAGGGTAATTTCGCCTTTGACTTTAGAAAAAATTTGTTACAAATTTAGGGTACTTTTAAATCCTTCCCTTCTAAAAATGTTTTGAAATTGCATTTCGCTAGTTCGGTTTTAACGAAGAAGCCGTCTATGTGATGGCATTTGTTTATACACACTAATGTCCATTCGCAATCCCTGAAGAATGTAGATGTATTGAGCAAGATTTTTGTTTTGTCTTGAGATGCGTTTCACCATGTAGTAATCGATTAAAGAATTGTATAAAATATAGTCCATGTTAAAACACCTCAAATATAAATAAAAAAAAAAAAAAAAATGTAAATAAGAAATTTGGTCCTACGGGGACTTGATTCCGGCCCCCGACATATTCTAAGCTAATGTCTTATCCACTCGACCACAACCCTTGCTTCTAATTGATTGGCAAAAGTGAGTACTTAAGCGCCAAATACGACACACAAATTTACAGGTACTATTTTAACGCAAGGTATTGCTAAACAAAATTAAAAAAAAAAAAACATTAAAAAAAAACATAAAAATAAGAAGAAAAATTTTGCTCCTACTGGGACTTGATCCCAGGCCTCCACGTTTGCTAAGCGAATGTCATGTAAACTAGACCAACTGCGTACATTCTTAACTACGCTTAAGACGCAACGTCTTGCTTAAGGCTAATAGTCGAGTGGGCTAAGACGTCGGCCGTGTGTTCAGTATTTGTGAGTGGTCCCGAGTTCAAGTCCCAGTAAAGAGTAAGTAAAAAAAATGATTGTTAATGCTTATTTCAAAATTAATTTATAGCTTAAAAGAAAGTGGGTTGGTGAAGAGGTGAAGTTAGAGGGTGGATCCAACAACAACCAACACGGGGTTGGTCTGTGGTCGGTCGTCCTCCTCTTTCCACAATTTTTTTTTTTTTCTTTTACGGCCAGCTGCTTCCTCCTCATGCCAGCGCTACCATAATCGCTTGGGAATTTTAAATTGACATAACAGCTGAAATTGTCTAAGGGTTTTTTAGAAAAATTGCCCTTTGGCCCTTTTTTTAGGGCGATTTTCTAAATATTAGGGCGAAAATGGCACTTTTTAGGGCGAGTTGTTTTTTGATTTAGTGCATTATCAGAATACTCATAGCGCTGGTAAATCTTCCCATATTTCCCCCTTGCCGAAATAAAGGCAACTGAGACATTGATGGTTGCTTCTGGCATCCTCATATTTCTTCCAACACGATTTGTGCTGGAAAGGTGCCCCCTGGCTACACCCTTAACTATCCGTATTTCCTATTCTGCATTTTTATACCCGTTACTCGTAGAGTAAAAAGGGTATACTAAAGTCGTGCAAATGTATGTAACAGGAAGAAGGAATCATTTCCGACCATATAAAGTAGATATATTCTTGATCAGCATCAACAGCCGAGTCGATTTAGCCTTGTCCGTCTGTCCGTCCGTCCGTCCGTCTGTATGAACACCTAGATCTCAGAGATGGTAAGAGATAGTGGTTTGACATGTATGGGACAAATGCTTCTTTTATCTGCACGCATATCAAGTTTGTTTCAAATTTTGGCCACGCCCCCTCCCGCCCCGGCAATTTGGAAAAAAACTATATCTCCTACAGTTTTAGAGATAGACGATCATTCAGACGATCTATTCTACAGATAGTTAGTAATTAGCAAAATGAATCTATTTGCTGAAAGAATGATAAAGATCAGATGAACGGTTCTCAATTTATAACCAAAAAAACTGAACCTAGCCCTCCCCGCTACCACCCAAAAAAATGTTGCATACTTTTTGGATGGTCACACTAAGGAACGCGGGAACACTGTTAAACATGTTTTTTCATGAGTAACGGGTATATCGAAGTCGGTTAGAGCCGACTTTAACGTACGCTCTCGCTTTTATATGAAGTTTGCCAGGAATTTTTAGTTTCCGCGGTGCTGGATACCCGGCTTTACCACCAAAAAATATCCACCGAAAATATATTTAAACGAAAGCGTAAGTTAAAGTCGGCTCAAACCGACTTCGATATACCCTTTACTCATGAGAAGAAATGTTTAAGAGCGTTCCTGTGTTCCTGAGCCGGAACATCCAGGCTATATCGACTCGGCTGTTGATGCTAATCAATACAATAATATATATACTTTATATCGTCGGAAATGATTCCTTCTGCCTGTTACATACTTTTGCCCAAACTTAATGTACTCTATGTATCTTCGGTACAGAGAAAACAACATATAAATACTATTTTCATATAAAAATTGATTACATTTTTGATTAATCCGGCATGCCACCAGATCCGTATTGCGTCTGAAGAAGGTGTTTCGTTTGGCTGCAGGCAATAAGTCCCCAATGAAATAAGTCCCCAAACGATAAAATGAAATAAGGCCCCAAATTTATTTCATATGAAATAATACCCCAATTTTAATTATGAAATAAGGCCCCACTGAAATGAAATAAGGCCCCAAAATAAATGAAACAAGTAAGAGTGTTGCGGTCGAGTGGCCCGACAGCAAAATACCCTGTTCCAAGTAATGTGGTTCCTATAGCTTTGAACTCCTTTTATTTTAAAATTTATTTGAATAATTGGGGAGGCGCACTTGCATATCTTCGGTGTTTTTGCTCGGATCTTGTAGTGGTATACAGAATAGAATATATATATTCAATCATTAGGTTCAAACTTAAAATTTTTAGCTCTGACAGTTTTTCGCGGTTAGAAGAAAAAGGAGGAGGAATTTGCCAAATCTGAAGCAAACTTGATTTGGGTACGATATACACCTACATACATGCAAAAATTTGTGGCTCTACCTCTTATAGTCTCTGAGATCAACGCGTTCATACAGAGAGAGAGACAGTTTTTCGCTGCTAAAAGAAGCAGGAAGTGGAATTTCCCAATCTGAAACCAATTTGATGTGGGTACAGAATACACCTTCAAACATGCAAAAATTTGTGGCTCCACCTCTTATTGTCTGTGAGGTCCACGCGGTTATACAGAGGGAAAGACAGTTTTTCGATGATAAAAGATGGAGGAGGAGGAATTTTTCAAATCTAAAACAAACTCGATGTGGGTACAGTATACACCTACATACATGCCAAAAATTGTGGCTCTATCTGTTAAAGTCTCTGAGATCGACGCGTTCATACAGACAGACAGACGGACAGACGGACGGACGGACAGACGGACAGACGGACATGGCTGAATCGACTCGGCTGTTGATGCTGATCAAGAATATATATACTTTATGGGGTCGGAGGTGCTTCCTTCTGGCTGTTACATACATTTGCACAACTTCATGATCCCCTTTTTCCCATTTTTAATGAGAACAGGGTATAAAAAGGCCCCAAATTTGGGGTGTTATTTCATATGAAATAATACCCCAATTTCAAAAATGAAATAGCACCCCAATTCTTGTAAATATTTTTAAATTTGGATTTTTAGTAAAAAAATAGCGCCTGCGGCGCTAAAAAAGAATGAATTTTTTTTAAATTAAATAATGAAAATTTGATACAACAAAATCGCGCGATTTTTTGTTTCGAATTTTCGCCTGCGGCGCTAAGATTGAAACATTTTTTTATTATAAATTAGATTCAAGTTGTATAACATTTTCTGTTCTTTTACGTTAAACAAACTTCCAGTTTGTTCCACATACTTAAAAGTTTATCACTGAATTATTTTTAAAACGTTACTTTTGCACACCTGCACAAAAATTCTGCGCATCAAATACTTAGTCTACGAATATCTGCAAATAAAACAAAAAATAGACCGTTGAAGTCGAGTAGCCCGACTTCAATATACCCTGTACAAATGACAACGAGAGCGTAAGTTAAAGTCGGCTCTAACCGACTTCGATAAACCCGTTACTCATGAAAAAACATGTTTAACAGTGCTCCTGCTTTCCTTAGGGTGACCATCCGAAAAGTATGCAACATTTTTTAGGGTGGGTGGGGTGGTAGCAAGGGGGCTTGGTTCGCATTTTTGCTCATAACTTCTGAACCGTTCATCCGATTTTTATCATTTCTTCGGCAAATCGATTTATTTTGCTAATTACTAACTATCTCTCGAAAGTACAAATCGTCTATCTTCAAAACTGTGGGAAATATAACGTTTTTTCCAAATTGCGGGGGCGGGAGGGGGCGTGTCCAAAATTTGAAACAAACTTGATCAGCGTACAGATAAAAGAAGCATTTGTCCCATACATGTCAAACCTCTATCTTTTACCATCTCTGAGATCGACGCGTTCATACAGACAGACGGACGGACAGACGGACGGACAGACGGACGGACAGACGGACGGACAGACGGACAGACGGACATGGCTAAATCGACTCGGCTGTTGATGCTGATCAAAAATATATATACTTTATAGGGTCGGAAATGGTTCCTTCTCCCTGTTACATACATTTGCACAACTTCATAATCCCCTTTTACCCATTTTCAATGGGTACAGGGTAGGGATAAAAATATACATTTGCGTTATTTTTTTCATATTTTAGGAAAAATAAGAAAAATGAAATAAGATCCCAAAAAATCATATTTAAATTTGGGTTTAATTTCTTTATAAAATGAAATAAGGCCCCAAAAATTTTTTTTGGCCTCTTTTTACTTTTGGGGACTTAT
This sequence comes from Lordiphosa stackelbergi, assembly GCA_018904235.1. NCBI lineage: Eukaryota > Metazoa > Arthropoda > Insecta > Diptera > Drosophilidae > Lordiphosa > Lordiphosa stackelbergi. The sequence goes on from JAEIFU010000516.1 coordinate 81,630, forward strand.
TTCATTTTAAAATTTTATTTAGGAAATAATGCCCCAAAAAATGAAATAACACCTCAAATTTGAGAAAAATCGTTGTTTTTGTTTTCCATATAAATTTTTGGGGCCTTATTTCATTATTTTTTTTTTGGGGGCCTACGTTTTGTTTGCGCCTAACGCAGCTTTAACAATTCAAAGAGGCAAACAAAACTGTTGGCGCTCATGTGGAAGTTGGAAAAGTTTTGTCTCGAATTATTGTGGCATCATGACTGTCCTGACGAGCTTGCTGACTCCAGTCGTTACACTCTCAACCAATCCTGGGGCTTGGATCGGTACCACTCTATGAGCAGTATCCCTAGTCGGCTCACATCGTAAGATGCGGGTTGCCCCCTTGTGCGAGATAGTGGTGGTTGTGCTTGGATGGGGTTGTAAATTGAGTCTCAACGTGGAGTTCTTTATCAACCGGGTGCTGGGACCCAAAGATCAGCAGCGGTTTTAGATGGAAGTCTTACCTACCGCCCGACAGTGTACTTTTCAAATAAGGCAACTGAGACGCTGGTATCTGCTCGTTGCATCCTCGTCTTTCATTATGGGTGATTAATGGAAAGAGCTTCCCCTAGCTTTGCCCATGGGCATTAAAGATCCGCATTTTATATTCTGAATTATTTTTATTACTTTTATATTGCTTTCAAATCCTCGTAAATTTTTTTAAACGAATCACAGCTGGTATAGACTTTGAGGTTACCTTAAAAATACCAAATTTGGCATTTTTAGCTAAATCAGCACACTATTTTGTTTTTAGGATCCACTCGCGCAATAGATTACTTTCTTGTGAGCCCAAACAGTTTGGAGTACTCCGTATGAGCCAAAAATATGTATCAATTTTGGGACCATAGTTCATTGCTTGCCTTCCTAATTTCCCCTTTTTGTTTGTTTGCTTCTTTGAACCAACCTTTGTTTTATGACATTTCATTTGCATATATTTGCGTGTTGCCTATTAAAGTTGAGTTTTATGTGTTTGTCGATTTTCAGAAAATGCTGAAAAAGTGAACAAAGCCATTAGACCATTATTGCACTCCCCAGGCTGCAAAGGAATTTTCCCAGCCATTTGCATTCATGTTCATGCCTCTCGTCAACGCAAAATGGCGTCGAACCGACGATGCGCATAACGCAAATACACAACGCACAATAGAGAATAATAAGTACACAAAAATGAGGAAAGCAAACCCCAAACATAAAAGTGCAAAACAATTCTCAAGTGTTTCACGCTTTGAGCTCTGCGCCTTTGCCCTCCCTGTGTGCTTTGTACGGGTTTTTCTGTAATGGTTTTGGTTGATTTCATAACACTCCATGGAATTGCAAGCAAGGAATGAAGCTTTGATGACAGCAGTAAAAGTTTGAGTTATTTAAATACTATGCCTCAAAGTTCCCATACCAAAGGCTTCCTTTGTTAGTTAATGATGTTTTGCGAAACAAATTCAATTAAATATCATCTCTCTCAGCGACCAGTGCATTTAAGGGCAACAACTTACATGGGCAATGGGTATTGTGTGAGCGACCAAAAACCACGGTTTAATTTGAATGCCCCAACGCGATTCTGTCTGCTCATGTTGCAATTGGATGTGCAGCCAAATGGTAATTGTGTGCAAATGCGTTCTCCATTGTGCGTGCAATTGAAGGAATTGTCATGGTGGTCGGACTATGATCAGATTGGATGTTAAGCGGAAGTCGACAGTAATCGTGTCAGACAATCGTTTTCAATTAATTTTAATATTTCACATTAAGGCTATTTAAATGCAGTGATTGGAAAGGTATTTATCTTTCTCATCCCACACCAGGTAAATGTCAAAAAATTAACGGGTGTAAGTTAAAAAGTACCCGGAATTTCCAGTACCTAGGTTAAGATAGAAAAAATTATATTTTCTTGAGTGAGCCTTTTAAAGCATGACATATCCACTAGTACCTACTCGAACTATCTAACCAATTTTTTTAAGTTTACTTGAAATTTCATAATATTCGGTAGCTAGGTGTGCGGAAATAGATCCATCGTGTTCCGAAATTCCCAAAAAACGTATTATTTCGTTTCAATTCAGAAATAAGTGCTAAACACAAGTCTGTTTTCCAACAACACGGGGTTGTTGATAATGTTCCATAGAATTCAATACAAATGACTAGGGTAGTAGATAATTTGGTAATTTCGAGCAAATGCATTCTTAATTTAACTTAAAAATAAACTATCCAGCTAGTAATAACAAAAATGTCTACTGCCTACTGCAGAACAAATTGCTGTCATTTCGAACACATATATTCCAAATGGTATATCTTCGCTTAAAATAATCGAAGAACTGTTTGAGATAGTTTATTTCAAGGCTGAGGAGAAGAGAGTTAAATCATAAGAATGGATTCCCTACAAAACGCTCCTAAAAATGGCCAAAATAGGCAAGTTTCCATGTGTTGAACAAATCGGTTTCGACCCAAATAGGACCCTTACGATTTGCGTCGTTTTGGGTTCGAAAACTATTTATAGAACACATGGGTTTAACCTTAAGCTTAATTTTTTGACATTTCAACCGCACTTTCTCGGCGAACATCTTCTCAGCCGAAGTTTTTATACACTTGCGTTCCAACCGGTCGGAAAGACCGACACAATAAAGCAAAAATAGTCAAAACAAAACCTTTTGCTTTTAATAGGATCAATTTAACAGGGCGCCCAGAACGTGTACCAGCGCGCACTTACAAATGCACTAAATATATCATAACAACAAAACGAGGAAAGAACCCGTTTCTGTTTGTTTTAGTGGTCGTTGCATAAGCAATTTGTTGTTGCATTCAGTTTGCAAACATCGGAGAAAGAGCACGATGTTGTTGTTGCAGGTCTGAGCGCGGAACAACAAAACACAGAGCCCCATATGAATTTGTTTTTGCTTTTGTTGGTTATGGCATCGTAAAGTCTATACGCGCAGCTATTCCTTTGCGTACGCAACACATGCGTGCATGCGGAATGCTGTGGGCACCCCTGATTTAGAGGTTATAAGTTAGTCCCATTTCAACGTTTCGACTTATTTTGATACCCTTGCAAAGGGCATTATAATTTTGCCTAGAAGTTTGCAACGCACAGACGTATTCATGTCCGACCCCATAAACTATATATATTCTTGATAACGGCATCGTGCTGAGACCAAAATAATCTCTAAGATGCCGAACGCCCATACAATGGTTTTGCATTATGCAGCGGTTATTTTTGGTGGCGCCGTAAATCGCACTTTCTCCGCTCACACAAAGTTGATAGCGTAAAAATCTAAAAATAGAATGCACTTGCTTGAGAATACGTGTGCACATATACAGTCGTCGGCTGTCGCTGTATGCGTACAAAAAAGCGGCTGGCTCTAGAGCAGCGATGGCCCTTGGTGGCATCCCGGGGCCGAAAACGTTTCGCTATTCTCATGTACACGACCCGAGCGCTTGCCGAAGCTGAGACCAAAAGAGCAAAAAGGCGTCATTCGCTCGACAGAGTTCGAAGCGATTAGGTCGAAGCAGATTCACGGAGCTTTATTTTCGCACACTAATATACTCTGACTTTTTGGCCCCGCTCTCGCTGGCCATCGCTGCTCTAGAGCGCTCTCTCTCTCTCTCTCTCTCTGGATTCTGGACAAAATTTCAAGAGAGCGAAAAGTCACTTGAAAAGCCAGACCCAAAAAATCGTGTGCAAAAAAATCGTGTGGCGTTACTCATCTTCATATTATAATGTCTTTGGTCCGACTACAATTTTGAAGCTATCGAGCTGAAACTTTACACAGAGTCTTTTTTTACTGCACACTGCTAATATGTTGGAACCGACCGGATCAGATGACTATATCTTATAGCTGTCATAGGAACTATCAGTTGAAAAATGGATCTTAGTGAGAAAAACTATTTTGTTTTCAATGTTAACGTCTCCAAACTCAGCAATTATTAATAAAATAAAAAATGGGTCTTAGAGGAAAAACTTATTCGTTGATAATGCTAGTGTCCCCAAACCCGGCCCATACGAATTCTGTATGCTTTCGCACAGACTAGCAAGTTTTGGTCAATGGTTTCCTGCACGATACTCTACGGGGCGTCGATCTGGGCTCTAGCCTTGGAGATACCCACCTACAGCAGACAGTGCAAGTCTGTCTGACGCTGCTTTGGTTGTAGACGGCACAATCCCCATAGACCTTTTGGCAGCCGAACGGAGAAGTGGGATTACTGGAAGCAAGGCTCAGCGGGACTCCACAATAGCCAAGTGGCAGTCCATGTGGAGCCAAGAAAGAAAGGGAAGATGGACCCACCGATTAATATCAAAGCTAGAGCCTTGGCCTAGTCGACGGCATGGTCAGGTAGACTACTGCCTATCGCAAATACTGACGGGGGATGGCTGTTTTAAGGCAAATGTCCACCGTTTCAAACATGAAGAAGACCGTATTGCGACCACTGTGGAGACGCGCTATCGAGGACGTAGAGCATGCATTTTTTGCCTGCCCTCTATATTGGCGTGAACGTGACCAAGTTTCCCAAGCCACTAGCACACAGCTCAGCGCGAGCATGCTCAAGAACGAGTCTGGATGCCATTTTTTTTTGCCAATTTTGCCCCCTCGAACCTGAACCCGAACCAGACCAATTTTTCGAAAAATTATGTTGTTTATCGAACGACACACACAAAAATCTGACTGCAAACCATTCAATGACAACTGCAGAGAATACAAGGAATGAAACTAAATGTTGAAGTTTTGACGAAGGTTGCTTATGCAAATCAAAAGCATTTTTAGTTTTTACGATGGCCAAGTTACCTTAACAGATTCCCTGGAGAACTTTATAATTACAGTTGGTTGTAAGAAACTCCGTACTCACTTCATCTGAAATCTATTGCATATAAAAATGAATAAAAATCAGTGTTAGACTGTATGAGCTCAGTATAAATATTGGCGGCAGTGTTCTTAGACCTGAGGTTTCAAAAAGTTCAAAAATTGAGGACTTAAAAATATACACTTAACTACTTATACTAGCTGTTCCAGCAGCTCAAGTATCGGTTGAACGAGCCTTTTCAACATTCCAGTTTGATCTTTCTAATCTAAGAGCTAGAATAGAACAGCTCTTAGAAGGTGCAATGCTAATTAGCTTAAACTAATCAGTTTTCAAAAGTTGTAAATGTCGGCTATTGAATTGAATAATTAAAATCACACTACCGAAAAAAGAATATTATTTAAAAAAATAAAGTAAATCGAAACTTATCTTTCACTTTTAAGCGAACTTGGGCTCGAACCAGAACTTTGAGTTCAGAGGTTTTAGGAATCTGTCCGCGAAACGAAACTTAGACTTTACAAAGGGTTCGAGCCCGCGGACCGAACCTTCCTGAAAATTTTAGAGGTTTGCAGGTAATATTTAAATTTACTCTGTAATTTGTTAGTTTATGTGATGGTTGTAGCCTAGCGGTTAGTGTGCTGTCCTGCTGTGCGGAAGGTCGTGGGTTCAATCCCGCCTCGGAACATCTAACTAAAAAGTTTTTTTCTTTCTTAAGAAAATAGCTTTTCAACATCGGTCACCTTCAACAGCTGTTGGCGCCAGCTGTGAAGTAACTAGCCATTAAAAAGTCTCTCAAATTTTACAAATTTTCTGTCTTAGTGGGCGCCTGCATAAGTAAACGAAGGTCTATGCTAAATCTTAAATCTGTAGGATAAGCAGTTTTGGCTATGGGTTGATAATATGTCAGTCAGTCGGGCCCCGGATTTACTATAGGTGACGTACCACCAGGCTCTCTGTCGATGCCTTTTGAATTTTATTTATTAATTTGACAGTATAAACACAGATGACAGAAATGTAGATAACAGGTTTGCTCGGGGCCTCTTCGCCGCCCGCTCCGCCCCCCGTGGCGCGGTTCGATCGCCCTGTCTGCTCTATCGCGGTTGTATTTTGTTTGCGCCAATTGATGGATGATGGGTTAAAGATAATCTCAGCTGTCTGTTAGCTCAAACAATAACAACAAAGGCCTAGCATTTGCCCTCGAGCAACGCTATGTTTTAGAGAGCGGAGAGAGCGAGTTGAAAACAAAAGACCCCCACCACACGGAAACGTCACTTATAGTAAATTCCTTGGTCGGGCCTACAGATTTATAAGTGTAGATAAACGAGCTGACACAAATGCCAAAAAAATTTCATCCACTAGATCATTTGTTGTTCCAATATCAATTCTACATCCACACGAGCTTAGAAGGTATAATTTATCTTTAGAAAATTGACAGAAATCAGAGAATTCTCCATGCCAATTTATAAGCTTTCAGATATACTAGCAAATAACCCGACGCGCTTCGTTGCGCATTCAACTTCCGACTTTTCCGGGTGGAATGTTCCAAAACCCCGTCTTAGTACGCACTTTCACAACTAACAGAAACTCCTGTCCAAATTTCAGCTTTCTATCTCTTACCGTTTAGGCTGTGCGATGATAGCCAATCAGTGAGTGAATCAGTCAGTGAATCAGTCAGTGAATCAGGACACTCTCTTTTATATTTATAGAGATGACGCTTTTGATGCACTGATATGTACTCTGTCACAAGTGGCCTCCAAAAAAATACTACAAATCCGTTCTCCGCTATATCTTGGAAACAAACGCTGATAGAGCAATGCCAGTGATGCAGTTTGGTTCAGTGCAACCCAAAAATAACATAATCAGATCGAAATAGAGCTGCACGAAAAACACTCATGGGTTGTGTTATCAAGCCAAGCCCCTCCGGTTAGGTTTTTCTGAAGTCTGCTAAACCATTTCATGATGTATTTTATTTACAACATAAATCTCAATTTATATTGCAGTTCATATTAAAACAAAAAAGCAAAAAGCGACAAAGGCCGGTATCATAAAACTAACAACAAATTTACGTTGCTTACACTGTATGGGTGAGTGCTATGTAAATAAGACCCCATGATGGATACAGGGCACTGAATAGAACAAAACGGTACCAAACCGAACTCGTCACGCAATCGCATGAATCTAAGCAACTAATCAGCAATTGTATCTAATAAGCTGTTGGATGTTGATGACACCGATGATGATGATAATGATGCCCAGCGCACTATGAGGGAACGGAGGCTGTGCGCTGGCGATTGTGTATGGGTTAAGTGTGATAAATCGACAGTTGAGTTAAGCGAAATGTGTGTGATGGGAAAGTGTGCACGGCGGCCAAGCTAGAACCGATTCACAGACACACTCGCAGTTCAGCGCAATCATCAAGCGTACAGAGGTAAAAAAAAACTGAAAGTGGGCACCAAATGAATAGTGTCTTTTCATCAGAATTTTAAATGCGCCCCAGCTCGGTGAGTGTGAGTTGCGAAAAAGGTATGTATATGGATGAGAGTGGGTACAGGTGTGCGCGTGAGTCGAACGAGCGGAAGTTATGGAGCCTACGTGCCCCACAAAAAATAACACAAAAATTCGCTGTCGCTTTCGCTGGCCTGCTCGATGCGAGGCGGGTAGGACAAGAAGGCAGACATTGAGGCAGCCGCTGCCACTCGATAGGCCACCAATACCAATGCCACTGTGCTTTACATATACCAACGAACACGCATACGTATATACCAGTAAACAGTCGAATTATGAATTTTTAAGACACCTCCCCCACTCCCTGTCTGTTGTATGGGAACGTTTTTTGTTTGTGTGGCGTGCCCCAAATTGTTGAAGACTTTACAGATCACGGAGCTCATCAAAAATCGTTAAAAGCGAAAATACACCACAGAAAAGCAGAAAAATATTTGGAGTCAAAACAATGGATCCATTTCGTGGGAAGGGGGGTCAGAATAAAAGGAAATGGAACACAACCCAAGAATCCCTAACTCACCTTTTGTGCGCTTTGACAAGCTTTTTGCGTTAGATATCTTCTCGCTTTCGCTCTCTTTACACACTACATGTCACTGTTTATGTTGGGTTAACTTGCAAATATTTCCAAGTTTTTTTCTAAGATATTGGATTTTTTCAAATTAATTTTATATTTTTCGCATTTATTTTAAATAGCACAAAAATTCACATTCACAAACACAAAATCTTGGCTAAGCCTTCTTGTGACCGTGTGTGTATGTGTGTGTGTGTGAAGCACACACTTGAAATAGGCTCCCTTTGAATTAGAATTTTACTAGTGTTCTTTTTTTGCTTTCTTTGTTTTTGCGCACTGAGAACTGCCGTTGGAGGCACCGCTGGATGTGCTCTACAAAGCTTGTGCTGCCTGTATTCAAAACACGACGATGTCTCTAGCTAAACTGAAACGAAAAGCCATCGCAATGCGTACTTTAAACGATGGCATCGCGGCGCAGTGCTGTCGGTTTTTCTTCTCTCTCGCGTTTTTCGCTGAAATTGCGGGAGCTGCTGCTGGTCATCTTTCTTGGTATTCGAATACCGTTACTATGCTTCCTAGTCTCGCCAACTGTTATACGGCAGAGGCCGTGTGGCTCTCTTTCAGTTTTTGGCACGAAATTTGGTTGTTATTCGCATGTTTTTGTTCGAAACTTCGACAGCCGCTGCTCTCTTTGCTCTTAGAAAACTTTTGCGGCGTTTGTTATTTGTGCAGTTGTTGTTTTTGTTGGGGCAACATTTCATTATCTGGAGTGGCCGTTTGTTTATTTGCTTGTCAACCAGCTTATGGGCAGCGAAGTGGGGCAATTGCTGAACAGAAGTTCGAGAAAACAAAATTTTTATTCCTAATAGAATTGTAATTGGAAAGGACATTTAATGGCGAATGGCAAAATTTTATTTTTTTGTTTACTTTTCTGGACCATGGCTACCACTGTGAGTAGACTAAAAATCGATCGCACGTTGTGCGGCTGCTTTTTGTAGTGTTGTAAGTACTACAAACACACGCATACAAAGTTAACGGCTCTCTCGTGCCACACACACACACACACACCCAAACACAGACGGTAAGGCGGCTGCAGCTGATTTTAATGCCGCAAAGTATGCCACTCTTTTGTAACTGCCAGTTACAGTTACAATCGTTAAGTTTAGTTAGATTAATTTAAGAACCACACAGCACCAACAAAATTTTTCCTTTTCTTCCTTTTCACTTTTCTGTTCCATCTAGTATCGAAGACAACAAACCGCCAGCAAAAATCCAACTCCACTACGGAAGACCGTTCACAACAGGAGGCAACAACGACGACGGCTGACTACAGAATGCGGACAAACGAGCAGCCGCTAGTAATACGACCACAAACAACAGCTGCAAAGCAACGTCGGCGTCCGGGATAAGTTTTTTGAATCATACATACATACATATGTATGAAATATATACGCCCTACTGTTGGCAGGCTGTCTGAAGTTGGGTATAAAAACTTTGCCACACGAAAGCTTTTAGGCTTCAGCTGAGCATAAAAGTTAGCGCTCATATAACAGTTTTGTGCTTTTGCTTCGGAACTAAGCAGAGCTTCCGAACGCTTTTTATTTAACAGTTCCAAAGGAATTCGTGTGTTTCAAAAGCAGATTTAAGGCCCTCTTCTGGTCTAGATATTTTTATACTCATCTGTACCAAAGCACAGTGGTCGATTTCATAGGCCAAAATTAAAAAAAAAAATATGTCCGAAATTTCCCATTATACAATAAGTATCCAAACTAGTTCTTAAAAGAACAGTAAAACAAACGGTAAATTCATTTTTGCTCCATTCCGTCCGAACGCACTACGAATGAAGAGAGAAAAGAGACAACAAAACCAAGCGGATTGCGCAGTGAACAGAGCTTTAAATATGTCCCCACAAGAACATTAAGTTTGAATACAAAATCGCAATCAATTGACTTAAACTAAAATGCATAGTGAAAATTACGGTATTGACTAAACAGCTAAGAGATATTTATGTAATAATATGTTCACATATTATTTTAAAATATTGTTTTGCTGGTGTCCTGTCGAGTGGTCTATTTGTTTTAATGCATTGAATAGAGTTAGAGAAAATGTTGTGACCCCTGTCTTACCCTCAAATGAAACTTTTTTTTAAGTATTAGCTCTAAGCAAGAAATATATAGAGGCGTCAAACAGCAGAAAAAGTGCATCAACCAAACGGCTGAGCCTGGAACCCCAGAGCAGCCGAACGAAATGTCTAGCACCCCGAGAGCGCTCGGCTGTTTCGAGTTCGAAGCATTCGTCGAAAGCCAGCACAACAAGAAACCGATTTTCAGTCGCAGTTTAGTATCATATCGGCCTTCATCTCAAAAATACTCAGATGATATGTTCAAATATATGACGTTTACATTTCGAGCATATGACAGTGATATTTTGTCAGATCAACAATTTGATATTTGCTAATTTCAAGGATATATTTTTAAAATTTCAAAGCTATATTTACCAGGGACCGTAATCATTATAAGTGCTATTTTTAAAATCCCAACTTAATGATTATTTTTTAATTTTAACTATTTTGCTCATTTCATAATGATTATTTTTTGAGTGTTACTAAACACTCGGGTTTTAATGATTATCGTCTGAGCGAAAAAATTTTACTTAAAAAATAATGATTATTTTGTGATTTATATTTTTTCGCTCAAAAATATCACTCAAGATGCTATTACGACCATTTAAAAAGAAACTGGAACAAAATAACTATATATTCTTAGAAAGTGAACCAAGGCGAACCTTTTAAGCCCAAATTTGATAAAAAAAAAAAACTCTTCCTCTAGGAGCGATATTGGTGGACAATGTGGCAGTGGCGATCTGACACCGGGTTTCAATAGATGTCGACGAGATAAGACGAAAATATTATGACCAAGTTTTCCAATATTTGCTTAGTTTTCAAGATATCCGCCCACAAAAGTACAAAATTTCACTTGGCAACAAAAACAACTTTCTGGCCAACCAAAAGGGCACAATAAAAAAATTATTTAATTAACTTTACAAAAGGAAGCTTCTGCAGTGGCACCAAGTCGCTCTACCACTTAGGCTACTTTGGGCCCATTGCGATGCCATATTTATTCCCTGTTAACCCTTTTTAGTACTGAGGGGGGTCCCCGTTACTGAACCATTGTGTGGACAGAATAAATTTGAGCAGAGCTGGGATCTCTATCCCGGATGTCTCCGAGTGGATGAGTAGCAGAGGTTGACCAAGTGTACTGAGTCTCCTTCTACTCAAGGCGGGGCAATGGCACAAAAGGTGTTGTACCGATTCCTTCTATTCTTCGTGTCCGCAACTTCTGCAGAAGTCATGGTAAGTGACGCCTAGGCGTGCTGAGTGTCTGCAATAAGACCCGTGAGGGTCCCCACCAGAAGACGTAAAAGTGTGTTAGTACGTTTTTGATCGAATGCTGGCCACGTAAGCCTCGCTACTGCACAGGAAGAAAGGTTTTTCCACCGATTCGAAGCGAGACGAAGTGTTTCAGCTTTTGTGTGAAGCTTGTACATATGTCGCTATAGGCATCCCTATCGTTTACTGAAAGAGCACGATAGTGGTAACTGTTCTGGCCAGTTTGTCCGCAGACTCATTTTCTTCTATGTTGCGATGACCAGGCACCCATATAAGGTGTATACTGAAATGCCGTGCGAACTCATTCAGAGATGAGCGGCATTCCGTAAATCTATACACACTATACACTGCAGTAATCAGGAAGGTGGAGCGATAAGTTAAAATCTAGGTTGGGAGAGAAAACGCCCCCTCCTAATTTTTCGTCGAGCTTAGAGCCATCAGTGTAGATGTTAATGGTGTTAGCTCTGCTGTATCGAAGGTTGTCCCAATCGTTTCGGCTTGGGATATAGACGTCGTAAAAATTTGTCGAACGTCGTTTGTGGATCTCACCTTGGTGGTGTCTTGATGGGGGAAACAACATCATTTATCTTCGAAGCAGCACAAGATAGACTTTGCTGTATAATGAAAGAACACTGACGCAAGTAATCTTGTTGTCGGTATTTCTACACCCAGTAAGTTTACTTCTTTGGAAAGAGTACCCTTGCTGATTGTGAACGTGGCATCATTTTTTACATCAAAGCCTCGTGAGTCTTAAGGACACTCACACCTTTTTGTCAATAAAGAGACCGCCATCTTAAAATTATTTTCTGGCCATAAAGCCACAATAAAAAATTATTTATTTAATTTCACAAAAAGAATCTTCTGCAGTGACTCCGGAGTGAGATTGCACCTTAGATCTGTTAACACTAGTTTAAGGGATGAAAAAGATCTTTCGACGCTCACTTGGGTTGCAGGAGCAGAGTGCACTACTTTGGCCAGCTGGTATAAATATGGGTAGGAAAACTTTTTATCCTCCCAATATTCCATAATATTTTTGTTGGTATCAATTGGCTTAGGGCTGTACTTGTCTATCTCTCGATAAGCCGCCATTAAGTTTTCATTTTGGTCATCATCCCCTTCTTCTTCACCTGATTCAACCTCGATGGAATTTAGATACTCATTTAGGAGGGTGGAGGTGTTTGCATCCTCAAGTTCTAGTGCCTCTTGGTTATGTGTTGTTTGAACTTGTAATGGTTGGATCTGGGATGATGTGGATGCCTGCGCAATATCGCTGCTATCAGTAATTAAGGGATTAATCTAAAATAAATAGTAAAAAAATAATTTATTTGCTGATATGTGTATTATAAGTAGGTATTTAATTCAATATTTTCTTACGTTTTGCTCCTTCATATTCAAAATTTGTAATATAAGCTTCTTGAGTTGAACCCTAGCAACCATCACACTTATTGGGTTTTGCAGTAAAAGTCGTCTTATTCTTGGGTCCAAATATATACTGCAGAGCACCATGACTTCTGCAGAAGTTGCGGACACGAAGAATAGAAGGAATCGGTACAACACCTTTTGTGCCATTGCCCCGCCTTGAGTAGAAGGAGACTCAGTACACTTGGTCAACCTCTGCTACTCATCCACTCGGAGACATCCGGCTAGAGATCCCAGCTCTGCTCAAATTTATTCTGTCCACACAATGGTTCCGCAACGAGGACCCCCCTCAGTACTAAAAAGGGTTAACAGGGAATAAATATGGCATCGCAAAGTATGGCCCAAAGTAGCCTAAGTGGTAGAGCGACTTGGTGCCACTGCAGAAGCTTCCTTTTGTAAAGTTAATTAAATATATTTTTTTATTGTGCCCTTTTGGTTGGCCAGAAAGTTTTTTTTGTTGCCAAGTGAAATTTTGTACTTTTGTGGTCGGATATCTTGAAAACTAAGCAAATATTGGAAAACTTGGTCATAATATTTTCGTCTTATCTCGTCGACATCTATTGAAACCCGGTGTCAGATCGCCACTGCCACATTGTCCACCAATATCGCTCCTAGAGGAAGAGTTTTTTTTTTTATCAAATTTGGGCTTAAAAGGTTCGCCTTGGTTCACTTTCTAAGAATATATAGTTATTTTGTTCCAGTTTCTTTTTAAATGGTCGTAATAGCATCTTGAGTGATATTTTTGAGCGAAAAAATATAAATCACAAAATAATCATTATTTTTTAAGTAAAATTTTTTCGCTCAGACGATAATCATTAAAACCCGAGTGTTTAGTAACACTCAAAAAATAATCATTATTACTGAGTAATTAGTGCAAAAAATCATGAGACAAAAATCATTGCAGATATGCATTTTAGACGCAAGTAGGACCAAATTGGTATAATTCTTTTATTTGTACGACGATTCTAAGTAGATGATTTTTTATTTTTAAAAATATGAAATAATCATTATTTACAGTCCCTGATATTTACAAAAAGCTATATTCAACACACAGAAACGGTACAGCATCATACGTAGTTGTGAAATACACTTGGCCCTCGCTTAACACGGGGGTTACGTTCCTAGAAAACCCCGTGTTAAGCGAAATCGTGTTAAGCGAAACATGGATTCAGTACAAAATAAGGGGTTACGTTCCTGAAATTCAAATTGGCAACAAACTAATTTTTGTATTGTTCAAACTTGTTCTGTTTTTATTAAAGTTTCATATATTTGTTTAAAATTAACCAAAAGTTGCTATTTATATGCCTTAAATATTTGTATAACATTCATATTTTCAAAATTTAAAGTTGGTATTAAATAAAAAAAGAGGGCATTTATAGTTCAAGCCGTTTTGATTCAACATGTTTTCTTTTTTGGTGGCTCATCAAAAAAATCAGTAACTTTTGATTGTTTGGTGGCTTTTAAAGCTTCTTTATAGCACTCCTTCTAACGCAAAAGAATTTTTTCCAACTCTCTCTTAAACTTAAGTCGTCGTTCGATGACCGGATCTTAATTTAAAAAGCACGATTCCTAGTTGCTAGCATATGCGAATCCTTCTTGTAGATTTTCTATCGTTAAACTAATCGGATCGGTTTCTTCAGAGCTGCTGTCATCTGATTTCGAATTGTTTGCTTCATTCACAGCAATCTCAAGCAATGATTCGTCATTAATTCCTTCATGTTCAAACAACTCTTGCACATCATCGAATGCCATATTGTCGAAACCTTCATCTTCACTGGAATCCACATTTGGGCACTTCTACTTCATGGCTTTTAACAACCTCTGTTCATAATTTCCCCCAGCATATATTTAATGTTGACACCTTAATCTCTTTTAAAGATAAGTTTACCAACTCAAGGCTATCTTTAATAGAAAATTTCTTCTCGAAGAAGTCAGTTTCATTTGTATCCAAAATCCAGCGTATAGATTGAAAGTGTAAATTAGACCCTGATCCATTGACTGCAGTAGTAATGTTGTATTAGGTGCAGGAATTTTTTTTAACATTCGGATGGCCTAAATCTTTCGGTTGACCTGGAGCATTGTCTAACAACAAGAGTTCTTTAAAGTGTTAGTTGTTCTTTTTTATATATTTTTCAACTTCAGGTACAATACAATTCAAGAACCAGTCCTTAAATAATTCTGCAGGTACCCAATCTTTGGAATTTGCTTTCCAGTAAACGGGTAATTTGCTCTTGTTTATCTGTTTAAACGCACGAGGATTCAAAGACATATAAACAAGCATTGACTTTACTTGAAAGTCGACTGATGCATTACTACACAGCAAAAGTGTAAAACGATCTTTTTGTGCCCTAAAGCCGGAAGCTACTTTTTCATTCTTTGATAAAAAAGTTCAATTTGGCATTTCTTTCCAGCAAAGTCCAGTTTCATCAGCATTGAAAACTTGGTCAGGCAAAAATTCCTCTTCTTCAATGAACCCCTGAATTTCTTCTGGGTATGTGGTAGCAGCTCCATCATCGGCCGATGCCGCGTCGCCTTAAAATTTAATGCTATAAATGGAGAACCGTTTTTTAAATTTCTCGAACCATCCATTACTAGCAACGAAATCTATGCTGGAACAGAGCTCTCCATTTTGCTTGAGCAGTTCATAAATCCTAAGTGCCTTTTCATGAAAGATCCGCTGGCTTAAAGGGATCCATTTTTCGTAGGTGCCGAAATAGGTGCCCATGCTCTACTTGTATATTTTATAGATATAGATGACCTAATCTTTCCTTTTTGATAGTGCGAACTGTTGCCTCATTCAGTTCAAGACTTCTTACAATTTCCGTGGCAGTTTGCCCCAAGCTGTACCAGCTTTGGATAATACAAGCACAAAGGCACTAACGCATCAATTGACAGCAAAAATATCGATATTTTGCAATAGTGTAAGAACGAGGTTTTCAACGTGTTAAAAGGAGGAAGGGAGCAAAATTGTAACCGTGTAAGACCGAGTTCGTGCTAAAAGAGTCCGTGTTAAGCGAGGGCCAAGTGTAATAAGAAGTAATGTGAAAGCTTACAAATAATTTAGAAGAGTAGGCAGACGAGAAATTTGCTTAATAAAAATTTGATATTACTTCACAACTATGTATGTAGAGGCATAAGGTGAAAAAGCACGCACAATATATGTGTATGTATGTGTGTTATTATATAAGTGGGTATACCGCAGGGGGTATAGCGACTAAATAAAGGCGATAGCCTATCGTTTTACACTTTGTAAATTTGCAAATACAAATTGCGAATACAAACAAGTAAGACCGTTGCAGTCGAGTAGCCCGACTTCAATATACCCTGTACAATTGACAATGAGAGAGTGACCATCCGAAAAGTATGCAACATTTTTTTTAGGGTGGGTGGGGTGGTGGCGGGGGTGCTTGGTTCGCTTTTTTGCTCATAACTTCTGAACCGTTCATCCGATTTTTATCATTTCTTCGGCAAATCGATTTATTTTGCTAATTACTAACTATCTCTAGAAAGTACAAATCGTCTATCTTCAAAACTGTGGGAGATATAACGTTTTTTCCAAATTACGGGGGGGGGGGGGGCGTGGCCAAAATTTGAAACAAACTTGATCTGCGTACAGATAAAAGAAGCATTTGTCCCATACATGTCAAACCTCTATCTCTTACCATCTCTGAGATCGACGCGTTCATACAGACAGACGGACAGACGGACGGACGGACAGACGGACATGGCTAAATCGACTCGGCTATTGATGCTGATCAAGAATATATATACTTTATAGGGTCGGAGCTGTTTCCTTCTCCCTGTTACATACATTTGCACAACTTCATTATCCCCTTTTACCCATTTTTAATGGGTACAGGGTATAAAAAACATACACATGTACTTCACTTTTACCGTTTCAAATTTTTTTAGACACCGCACTTTTTTCACTTACTTTTCTCACGCAATAACACGGAACGAATGACGAAATTTACAAGAAGAAGCTAGAAACTTGCGAGGATGACTTCAAAATTATCACACAGAAAAAACGACCGGCACTCGCTTTCGCGCTTGCTGCGGTGGAGCAGTGAACTTTGTTATTGTTTTTTTTCGTGATAGACTATAGCAGTCTCTCTCTGATTCGAGCAACTCTATGTGGTCTCTCTGCTTCAGAATTTCGGTGTCTACTTTGATCTTAAATCATATCACTGGGGAATTTTGCATTTCACTTTGAACATTCCACATATCAATATAATATTGTTAGTGTCGACCTAATACTACAGGTTCACATTGATATTAAATAGTTTCACATATATCATATTGAAATACCATCTTGCATTTGATCTTATTGTTTTCTGTGCGGTTATATTACGGTTGTGGAGTAGCGGTTACGGTACTGGTTACGGTTATTAACCTAATTCTGTTTACGGTTTTGGTTACGGTTACGGTTATTAGTATAAAATATAACTTTGACAAATCATATAAATTAAAGCACGTATTCCACATAGGTAAGCATCATTCTCAAACAGATTTGGTTTTCTAAATTCTAACTCGTGAGACTAAAGTTTGGTCAATGCTGAGTTGCTGTTTTTGATTTCAAATTAACATTGAATACAGATAGAATAGCAATCATTAAAAACTAACAGTTCGCCCTGCCTTCTTGTTGGTGCAACTTTTTCTGGAGTTTAAGCTGTAACAATTTCGCTAATATTGTCCCACATCTTAGGTTACAGAATAAATCAGAATTAGCTGATGACAAATTTGAGCCGAAGTCGTACATTTTTAGATTGGCTATAATAGCCAGCATCCAGTGCAATATCAAGGATTTTGGTTAGCTGCACTCACTTTTTCTCATTCGCTCTCTCAGTGAGGCGCAATGTATGCAAGTAAAATGTTCATTTTGCATACATCAAATAAATTTACGTCAGAGCCGGCCATGCATAACAGTGTCAGAGAAAGAAGGGTATATTTTTCTGTCCTCTCCATTTGGCTTGCCCTGGTTTAGACCAGAGCCGGCCAGCTATAGCTACCAGGGGCCGAAGTCACACATGTTTTTATGCAAACGCAATCCGAACTTATGGTTGTGTGAATCGGTGAACACTGAATCGCATGTAAAACGGCTGTAGTCAGGAAAGAGCTCTCTTGCTCACGTTAATCGAAAGTTTTAGTAGAGGAAAACCGAAATTAACCCGTACTGATAAACGGTTACGGTTACTGTTATAAGGAACAATTTTTTTCGGTTACGGCTACGGTTTCGATTACAAATTTTAAAGTGTTTTTCGGTTACGGTTTTAGTCTCTGATTAAAAGGCATAATGATATTATTATGCCGCAATTAATGTGTTATTCATTTCATTATATAATATTAATTTATTAAAATAGCACACAAAAATAGTTATTTGAGGTGTTGCTGTTTGTAAGTTTTCTGGCTCATTTAACAGCGCACTAATAAGCACAAGGTTTTTTTGAAACCTTTATCGATAGAAGAAAGTGGGTTATTATGTTAATAGCAGCGGCTTAGTAGGCTCTGTTAACAATCTGCGGAACTTCAACACGAGAAATTTTTTGCGACCCGTGGAAACCGCCCTGACAAATTTGACCATAAAATGATGTATTAAAGATTGAAAGATAATTTTATTAGCTTAATATATGAGGTAATTAAGTATGAAGTCCTTTTCCAAAAATGCAAGACGAAGTTAGTCTGATGCAAGCATGTTATTCTTCTTTCAAACACATATGTGCGAAATCAAATCGCATATCAGTGCTCCTTTATATTAGTTGAGTTGTCACTGGTGTTTACAACTGCACAGTTTGCACTGCGATTTCTGTGTTTCAACTTTAATAAAATAGCCTTTAAACATTTTGCTTCACATGTCCAGAGCACAAGAAACAGTATTTCGCAACAGTGTGACCAAAGATATTTCAATATATATATATTATTTTCAACATCCCTAAAACTTACCCGCTTATATGATGAAATGCCTTTCGTCGATGTTGATACGATGGGAATGGAGGTGTTTTAAATTATATCACTGTGGAACACTCAAAATAGCCTTGGACGGGGACCAATAAATAACTAGAGGCATCAGGTAGCAACACCTCATACCCAGTTTTTCTTCAGCACGTCAAGTTCGCGTTTAATGGGCACATTTATACTAGCAACACACAACTACAACATTTGTTGCTGGTTAAAAAAATATGCAATCTCCCGTTGTACAGTCCGTACTATTCCCATATTATATATAATAACTACCATATTCCCATATAAGAACTACCATAATAGAGAAATAGCTATATTCTCCGATAGCCAAGCAATAGAAAATAGTAGATCTTTGATATTCGTCCTTAAAGGACATGTGGTATATCATATGAAAGGTATTCAATCATAGATCAAGAATATTTAATCAGATCTGCGAAAAGTTTAACACAGAAGCCAAAAATTTGGTTTGAGTTTTATTTTGAGCAAAAAATATTAAAAATCATTTTAAATCATTACTTTTGAGTTTTATTTTTTTTTTTTTTATCAGAAATAATTATTATTAGGTAAGTTTTATTAATTACTCAAAAATAATCATTATTTTTGAAGAAAATCGTAAAAATCAAAAATTTAAAAATCGCGGTGGATTTGCAGAGATTGTACAAAAATAAGAATTTTGGTGTAAATCATTTTTTTCTAGGTCCATTATAAGTGGGTGATTTTTTTACTTGAAAAAAATAAAATAATCATTATTTACGGTCCCTGATAAATACCATGGATGACCAATAATGAAGAGCTTATATAACTTATATCAATCCAAAAAATCGCTAAATTTTAATTATAAGATATTTTAAATTTATTGTTACAATAATAATAAATAATTTATTAAGGGATTAATCAATTAATTGTCCTGTTTTCCTTGAGAATGTAAGAGTATTGCATCCATATATTCTGACTTCCGGTTTGTCCTTCTATCTTCCAGGACTCTGTTTGCCGATCTAAAACACCGATTGCTCGACGCTCTGGAAGCTGGTGTACACAAAACCAAGTATCATGTCAAGTAAACGTTTTTCAACTCCAATTAGACGGTGCAACTCGTTAGCCTTTTCCATAATTTCTTCTATAGCATTAAAATTTTTGCGTACGAAATATAACAAATCAAAATATAACAAAAATGTTCCACCTTGATGGACATTCTTGCTCTAAGGTTGTTTCCAACATCACATTTCTACCTGTCCATTAGACCGGACTTTCTCTTTCATACGAGTGGTGTTTCAGAACTTCTAGTCATAGAGCTTCTGGACCTAAGGGGGGCGTATGTGGTCAGGTAAAGCTGCTGATCGCTTCAACTTGGCGAACCCAGCGTGATCCTGGCTTACTACGTATCAAGTCGACTCACACCTCCACGTGGTGACCACCGGAAGCAGTGGCAATGCACCCGCATTTGCTACTGACTAACGTGAGCGGCGAACCGCCCTTCCCTACAGGATATAATATAAAGGGTTATTGCGTCGGGTTTGGTACCCACCACGGTAAAAATTTGCCACCAATGAAAACTGCGACTACAATGCCTCGGATACGGACCCCCTCTGACGACGACCCACGCAAACGTTTTAAGGACCACGATTTGAGGATATGCACCTGGAATGTCCGCACCCTCAACAGAAAGGGTGATGATATCGACTTGGTGAAAGTCCTCAAGGAATACTCATCGGAAGTTACCGCACTCCAAGAAATGCGATGGATTGGATATGGGAGCAAGATATATACGCTACCAAATGAAAAGACAGAACAGAAACCACCACCCCCCTGTGAGATATACTACAGCGGGCATGTATCCAAGCACGAGTTTGGGTGCGGCTTTGCAGTGAGTGATAGACAACGCCACTCTGTCATCAGCTTTACACCAGTTGACGAGTGGCTTGCCGCGCTCAGACTTAAGGCGAAATATTTTAATATACCAACAGAAGACAAGGACACCTCGACAAAAGACGAATTATATGAGCGCCTGGAACAACTATACGAGCGCTGCCCCGATCACGACATAAAGATCGTGCTAGGTGATTTTAACGCGAAAATCGGGAGAGAAGGAGTCTTTGGTTCGACAGTCGGACGATTTAGCCTTCATGAAACAACCTCCCATAACGGAGAGAGGATAATAGACTTTGCTGCGGGCCGGAACATGGTCATAAGTAGTACCAGATTTGAACACCTCGACATCCATAAGGCGACCTGGAAGTCCCCAGATCAACGAACACGAAATCAGACTGATCACGTTGTGATCGACGGAAGGCACTCATCGAGTGTACTAGACGTACGTGCGATTCGAGGAGCCAACATAGACTCTGATCATTGCCTGGTTGCAGCCAAGGTACGCACGCGGCTCAGTGTGGCACATGCCTCACGCACTGGCACACGTCGAAAGCTAAACGTCGAGAAGATGAATCACAAGAGACCTCAGAAGCCTACACAGCTAAACTCGAAGAACTGCTCAGGGAAACCTCCCCATCTTCTTCCGATATATGTGAACAGTGGAATCGTATATCACACTGCATGAGTACGGCTGCCAAGGAGATACTCGGGTACTCCGAGTCCCCCCAAGGCGGTCTTGGTACGATGAGGAGTTCCGACTTGCTACTGCAGAGAAAGACGCAGCCTACAGGAGAACTCTGCAACGCGGGCTGTTAAGGAGCGATAACGGGAGAAAAGGAAAAAGGAGAAGCGCCCCTTTAGAAGAAACAAGTAAGACCGTTGCAGTCGAGTAGCCCGACTTCAATATACCCTGTACAATTGACAACGAGAGCGTAAGTTAAAGTCGGCTCTAACCGACTTCGATAAACCCGTTACTCATAAAATAACATGTTTAACAGTGCTCCTGCGTTCCTTAGGGTGACCATCCGAAAAGTATGCAACATTTTTTTAGGGTGGGTGGGGTGGAAGCGGGGGGCTTGGTTCGCTTTTTTGCTCATAACTTCTGAACCGTTCATCCGATTTTTATCATTTCTTCGGCAGATCGATTCATTTTGCTAATTACTAACTATCTCTAGAAAGTTCGAATCGTCTATCTTTAAAACTGTAGGAGATATTTTTCCAAATTGCGGGGGCGGGAGGGGGCGTTGCCAAAATTTGAAATAAACTTGATCTGCGTGCAGATAAAAGAAGCATTTGTCCCATACATGTTAAACCTCTATCTCTTACCATCTCTGAGATCGACGCGTTCATACAGACAGACGGACGGACAGACGGACAGACGGACATGGCTAAATCGACTCGGCTGTTGATGCTGATCAAGAATATATATACTTTATAGGGTCGGAAATGTTTCCTTCTCCCTGTTACATATTATACATTTGCACAACTTCATGATCCCCTGTTACCCATTTTTAATGGGTACAGGGTATAAAAAGAACGAGCAGGAAAGGCGCATGCGCGAGGAAGTCGAGATGTTATTCGGCATGTGTGAGACTCGAAAATTTTACCAAAATATTAAGCAATTAACAGAAGGTTTTAAGCCCAGAGTCGCACAATGCAAAGACGAACACGGAAATCTGGTCACCGATCCGCAAGTGGCGCTTAACAAATGGAGAAGCTACTTCTCTAACCTACTGGGAGGCGATGACGAACATGATGCCGCCTCTAGAGAAGTAGATGCCACCAATCGACAACATAGAGATAGTCCCGCTGACCCAACAGGAAGTCTGTTTACCCATACAAAGGCTAAAGAACAACAAATCACCAGGCGCGGATGAGCTGCCCGCTGAATTGTTCAAGGTTGGAGGAGAAGAATTGGTAAGGTGCATGCACCAACTTCTTTGCCGCATATGGTTTGACAAAGTATGCCCGACGATTGGAATCTAAGTGTCCTATGCCCAATCTTTAAAAAAGGAGACCCTGCAGTTTGCGCCAACTACCACGGGATCAGTCTCCTTCCCATTGCATATAAGGTTATTAACACACTGATTGGACCTTATCAGTGTGGCTTTAGACCTGGTAAATCCACCACAGACCAGATATTCACATTACGCCAAATCCTGGAGAAGACCAATGAGAGAAGCGCGAAAATCACCATCTTTTTGTCGATTACAAAGCCGCTTTCGACACATCGATAAGGTCAAGGTTATTTGAAGCCCTGTCTACCTTTGATATACCAGCAAAGTACGTTCGACTTTGCATGATGACGTTGAGAAGCACTCAAAGCTCCGTCCAAATAGGAACGAACCTCTCCGAGTCTTTTGATACCAAAAGAGGTTTTAGGCAGGGAGATACCCTATCGTGTGACTTCTTTAATCTGCTGATGGAGTACATACTCCGCCGGTGCCCAAATGCCAACAGATCGGGCACCCTCTTTAATAAAGATGTAATGCTACTCGCATACGCCGATGATATTGACATTATCGGCAATACCGAACGGGCGGTAAGCATGGCGTTTTCAGAGATTGAGAGGCAGTCGGAACTGATGGGCTTAGCGGGGAACGAGGACAAGACGAAGTACCTAGTGTCCTTGAAACAGAAGTACACGCGTCTTGGGCAATCTGTTGCAATGGGAGAGTACAACTTTAAAGTTGTAGAGGACTTTGTCTACCTCGGAGCGATGATAACCGGCGAGAACAACATCAGCCTGGAGATCCGAAGAAGAATCACGCTCACAAACCGATGCTACTACGGGCTTAGTAGGGAGTTCAAGAGCAGAGACCTCAAGCGAAGAACAAAAATAGCGCTTCACAAGGCGCTTATCATCCCAGTCCTGCAATACGGCTCAGAAGCGTGGGCAATATCATCAGCGGATAAGGCGGCGATTGGCGTTTTCGAGCGAAAGACTCTTCGCAGGATTTATGGACCTTTAAAAGTTGGCGACGTTTTTCGCATCCGAAAGAATGACGAACTGTATGAGCTCTATGGGGATGTTACTCGTATGTTACTCGTACGGATGAGCATTGTTCATTGAACAAGCTCCAGCAAAAATGGTCTACAAGAGGAATGCGAATGAACTGGGACATGGCAAGGTGGGACGACCAGATGCGGAAAGACATTTCCAAGCTTGGCGTGAAAAACCGGTGCCAGCTCGCACGGCGACTGGCGGACATTGGTTGCAGCGGCCGAGACCGTCAAACGGTTGTGATGCAAACATCGGGCCAAAAAAGAAGAAGAACCTCCAGGCTTATATATGAGCTTTAAAATGCCTAACCGGATGGCGCTAAACATGAATTCGAACTCTGAATCCGGTATTTTGGCCTATTCCTCAGTTACAGCCTTCCGAAGATCTTCAGTCGAGTTGAACTTTCGTCCGCCAGCATAAACACGAAGTGAAAGGTTACCACACATGTTCTGAATTGTTGATTGTCCTTATTCTGTAACCTTTTTAATTTTTTTGAAGACTGGCTTTAATTATATTTTGCAGTAAAAATGAACCTTTTTTTATAAAAAATGCAGAAAACATGCATTAACTTTAATATGAATATTTGATATTGTTGAATTACCTTAAATTGGGCACGTTTTAGCATTTTTTTGTCAAAAAAAACGTGTCTTAAACATTTTTTACTGAACAAAATAGGGGTAGCTTTAATTAAACTTCGATGGTTGTATGTGAAAAGTCGGAAAGGTCGGAATCGCACTGGCTAGCGACAAATGAAAATATTGCCGACATCAATAACATGGCGTCATATAAGCTACAACGGTGAAACTGAATGGAATCTCCAGCAGCTGGCTGTGGAAGTGGACTAACACCCCGAGATCGTATTAACAATCGAACAAGCAGAACATCCATTAACCATACTGCTGCGAAGAATCTCCACTCTCAAGAAACTGATTTGCAGCACAGCATGGATTCAAAGATTTCTCAACAACCCATCAAATTGCACCTCAAGCGATCGCGGGATCGGAGAATTACATGTGGATCAGATAGAATGGGCAGAAGCAGTGTGGTGCAAGATGGTCCAGCAGCAATCATTCTCAGATGACTTGGCAAAACTACAAGGGTTTCGCAGCAATAAAAAACCGTTCACACACAGAAAAAAAACGATATGATCGGGGGCTCAATATTATATTTTTTTTATATCAATAAAAAGCCGAAATGACAAACCTGAAATTGAATTTTCAATAGTAGCATATTTATACTTTCCAGATATGATCAAAATCGGTGAATATATCGTTTACCTTGCTGGGGTTCGAACTCGGGTCCTCCGGTGGTGGTGAATGAACGAACACTAACGACATGACGTCTCAGCCTTGTCAGCTACGGTCGATACTCGGGACGTAGCTTCAAATTACCCTTAAGAACCCAGTCATTGGTAAAGCTATCAGTGGTCTAAGAGCCGCGTGGCACAAAGGGTGGAACGTCCCTTCAAGACGTGGAACTCGTGAGTTCGAGTCCCAGTGCAAGCGAACATTATTTATTATTTATTATATTTTTTTTTTTGTTTATTTTTTTTTTTTATGGTATTTTGTTTTAACAATCAGTTAATTGCATAACAATCTACTTTAGTCTCCGACCCATTTAAACAAAGCAGCACTGCAGAATGCACAGTTACAGTACTGCTCTGTACAATCGGCAGAAGATCTAAGGGCATTGTTAGGAAAGATATTCTTTGTTAAAAAG
Source organism: Lordiphosa stackelbergi (assembly GCA_018904235.1). NCBI lineage: Eukaryota > Metazoa > Arthropoda > Insecta > Diptera > Drosophilidae > Lordiphosa > Lordiphosa stackelbergi. The sequence continues at coordinate 106,797 of JAEIFU010000516.1, forward strand.
CCACGAAAAAAGTGGGAACCGAACTCACTCAGCTGCCATTACGAATGTTTAGGAAAAGGTACCTATTTTTTGGGCGACATATTTCCTTAACAAAACTGGCTAAAAGTTTGCCTTAAAGGTCACATTCTGGACAATTAGGTCAAGAATGATCTTGAAAGTCTATTTTTAGGCGATTTTTTTTTATTTAGGAGCAGCCTAACCTTAATTCTAGGTTTCTTTTTTTATTTAGTTATTCTATCTTGGTTATCTTATCATTAGTCTATCTTTGCAATTCACTTGATATAGTAAGCGACCTACATATTTATTCTCCAATTTCTTGGGCCTTACCGTGTAATGCTAATTAGTTACGCTAATTATCACTTTCACCAAATTTAATTTAAGGAACTTTAATAATTTTCTTGGTCCACAGGCATTAGCCCACAAATTGGGAACAGTTTAAAACTTGACTTTAAACTACTCCACTCCGCCCCCACTATCCCGCTCGCCCTTTGCTTATCGATTATCGGCGAGATAATGTTCTCGATAAATTTGCCCGTTTTTGCCCATCGTCTTCAACTATCACCGTAGTCTCAACCAGTACTGTGCCAACCCATACAGTGCCGCCTGGAAGTATGCAATACTTACTGCAAATACTATGTCTCACAAATTAATTTCCGCCTAACAGTATGCTTCAAAAATGTTTATGAATAAGCACTCACACTTCCTTCAACAGCTACCCAAAGCTATCGCTCGCTAGATGGCGCTTTTGAACCTGCTGTTTGCTATGTCTACTTGTTCGTACTTGATACTCAGAACTCGGTACAGAGAACTGGATACTCAGGTCTTGATGCTCATTACTGAATTCTTAGCACTCAATATTCTTTATTCAGTACTCAATGCTCAGTAATCGATATTCAGTACTTGATACTCAGTACTCTGTTCTTAATACTCAGTAAAAATATTTCACCACTAATTCGACAAGCGACGCCGCACAGTGCACGGTTTCGCTGATTTAGCGTTGGAAAAATCGTAACTTTTGAACGGAAAGAGATTTTTGAAAAAAGGGACGATTATAAAGAATTTCTGAAGCTTTAATATGAGCGTAAAGTTTTCATTGTAGGTCTACCGGGTGACTCAGAATCGAATGTCAAAGTGAAAAGTTTAATACCCTGAAAATTATGCATGCAATAATAAAAACATATTAATTTTTTTAAAACGAATTATTAAAAATGATGTTGTTAAACTAATTCAAATTAACAAAATTTAATAAGAAACTAATTTTTAATTACTATAAATACTTATTTTCATTTAAATTTAGTCCTAACTGTGGAACGGCTAATTTTCCTTTAAAATGTTGTCAATATAGGTACTCACATCATTAGTACTTAATAGACTTAACATTTCTGGTGAAAATTCGTTGGATAATTGCTCTAATCTGATTTGTCTAAGAGATGAGACACGGGGATCAGAGGAGGCCGACAACATGTTGAAAAGGTCCTTGTTTTCTTGATGTCGAGATATTTGCATGGGTTCGCATATCTGTATCTTTTGTAGTCCTTGTTTTTAGATTCCTGTGCTTCTTCTGACAACTCTCCCATCGATATAAGTTGTCGTTGTATTAGCTGCTCACCATGATCCAATATTTTATGGACAGTATGAGTTAGTTTTTTCTCCGGATACTTTGCACGTAAAAGAGCCCTTGTATCCTTGGCATATTTTCCATATTTGCAGGCATCAACATTTTCGCCACTGCTTCAGACATTAAGGGCCGTTTTCTCATGTTCCTGTTTTTGCTCAAATCGAAATCCACCTAGATTTCGCAACTAGGTGGATTTTGTGCAATCGGTTGTCTCATGTAGATGGATTATGAATTTGGGCATTTGCGCCACGGTCACACCGGGAGGGCTGGAAAGGCACTAAATTTGAGTTGGCAGCGCATTGCCATCTTGCAAATTTTTGTTTTATTTATTGCGCGCCAATTTTAAAAAGTAAAGCATACATTTTACAGAGGAGGAGAAGGATTTTTTTTTAACGACTTGTTACCATGATGGGAGATTAAGCAATAGGTCTAAAGCTAAGTTCACCCATTCAAATAATTTGGACAAATTTTGATATAAATTTGGCCATAAAGGCCAAATTGTGTAACTTTCCAGGCATATTTGATCAAATTATTTGCGTATGAAACTATAGCTTTTGTTTTAAATCCTGTAAAATCTTCAATCATCTCTATTTTAATCAAAGTTTGACTAAATTATCTGCCTGTGTGAACTAAAATGCGGATCTGACTCTTTGGCTATGTCTGCAGGTGTCTTGCATACAAAAGCCACATCCAATATTTTTCATTTTGGGTTTACTTTTTATCAATACAGACTTAACTGTTTTTAGCAGTAGTTGTTTTTTGAATTTAAATTTTTTTAGTGTGACCATATGCGTGCACACTAGACTGAACGTCCCTTATATGAAAAATATTTTTTTTGGAAATGTTTTGTTCCTCAGGGCGCAAAAAATACGTAATAATTTCTAGTTAACGTAATGAAAAACAAAACTTCGAAATTTTAACGTTTAGTACTGGCGCCGTGGGTTTAAAGATTCTTCATTAAATTTCCATTTCCCCTTTTTCATTTTACTATTTCATTAAAGCAAGCTTTGAGATGCCAAACGTTTTTGTTCAACTTAAAAACGGTAACTGTGCCAGAAACAATCAATGCTGTGCCTGAATTAATACTGCAGGATCGGTATGTGACATACCGTGAGATGAAGTGGTCCTTGGGCGTAAGCATTTTTCACCCGGATATTCCATGTTCCGCTGGCTTTGTTGGCGTGGAATTCTTCATAATTTGACCATTGTCCAAGAATAAAATAAAGTGTTTACCAAATTTAGTCGCTATGCTTTCAAGGTTTTTTACTAATCATGGATATGCATATGAGCCGAACAGAGACCAAAAACTAACATAGACGAGTCGACACTACGAGTCATTCCACAAAAGTTGTTTGCTGGCGAAAAACTTTAATTTAAATGGCCGGCCAAAAAATTAAAAATAAATCAAAAAAAGTATAAATTTAAAGTGGTTATTCAAATTTATTCTTAATAGTAGTTCTTCTGCTAGGATTGGATTGTCTGTGTTCTTCGATGCATTGAGGAAGGTGCAGCATCGAGTTTTGTAAAGAGCTCATTGAAGTCCTCAGCTAGTTTCACGCCTCTTTCTCCGACATCATTCACAACTTTAAGGCTTTTCAGTAAATAAACAGTCCATAAAATTCCTTTCTCTGTTGCAGTACAACTCTTTATCGCGACCGCCATTCTTTCCATGAGCTTCTGCACACATTTCTTCCTAGTTTCCTGGTAAGCCCAAATGACTTGAAGACACCATCATTTTGAAGGATAGTGAGGTAAACCTCACCCTTAATGAGTATTTGCATCCTCTTGGATAATGCAGAAGAACCGCCAAGACATCTTTTTTAGATAGCTTTGCTGAATTCAGCTCTGCCCGCAAGGCGCCAATCAAATAAATGCTGTTCGAATCCTCTATATCCCACATTTGCATAAAATATTTTTAAAAATAGATTTTAAATTTAAACAACAATGTTTGGCATCTCAAAGGTTACTTCTACGAAATAGTAAAATGAAAAAGGGGAAATTGAAATTTAATGTAGCAACTTTAAGCCCACGGCGCCAGTATTACACCTTAAAATTTTCAATTTTTGTTACCCATTACGGTAACTAGAAATTATTACGAATTTTTTGGACATTGAGGAACAGAACATTTCCGAAAAAAAATTTGCCATATGATTATGTTCAGTCTAGTGCACACATAAAAATACATAATTTGGTTAAGAATGTACATGGTTTTGAAATACATGAGGATGAAGCAGATGGCAACAAAAACCATCTAGATGGCTAACCATGAACATGAGCAAAGCAAATACAGCAAATCCACCTAGATTTGCAAAAACAGCAACATGAGAAAACGGCCCTAAGAATGATCTTAAACCTTTTTATGACATCCAGATGAATTCCTGTTATCTGAGCAGTTGCCTCATCGTTTTTGAAGAACCTCCCAGCTGTGTTGTCATCATTCGTATTTCCATAGCCCTGCTTGGGGCAGTCGACTCTATGCCCGAGCTCCGCCAAGAATTCTGTTGTATCTCCAGTTTCCTTATACTTATACTTCTTATACTCCTTATGGGTATCTTTAATCCCAGTGGCTTTGGTTTTATGACACTACACGTGTTCAAAGGATGCAGGGCGCATTCCCATTCAAGATATGTGTTTACTTAAGCACAATGTTGTGATATTGCGTTTATAGCATGCTTTGATTTCACCTAAATACGTAGATTATTCATGCATTTTAATATGTTCAAGTCGGTCATACTCGCAAGGCGTAGCTATGCGCAAGACCACATAAATATATTTTTATTTAGAAATATGTGTTTTTTAAAAAAATTTTCACTCTAGAAGCATGAAAGAGCGTGAATGTACTTTTCGCAGTCCATCAAAGTGGGAAAATAAGGTACAAAAGTAGTACTTCAGTAAAACGACATTAACTTAATTAATTTAAAAAAAATTACATTTTTTTTTTCATTTTTCTACAGAATTGATGCATCTTTAAAAAAATACAAAAATTTATCAGTTTGAAAAATTGTTCAACTTTGAGTCACTGTAAAATCCGAAATAATGGACCAAATTCAATAAACCAAACATTTTCGGGCTATCTCTAGGGTTCCCTTTATTAAATTAAATTAAAGCAGTCAACAAATTCGACTATCAATTTTTGATTTTTGCAACGCTAAATTCGCCAAACCGGCCACTGTGCGCCGGCGAAACTCGTGCAAGGGTAAGAAAATAACGAAAAAGGAAAGCTAACTTCGTCTGTAAAGTTTAAATACACTTGATTAAACTCGCTCCAAACGGTTAGCTATTGGGACCAAACTTCGCAGATCAGTTTAAAAACATATAATATTAACCATGACCGAGTTTAAGGGCGCTAACATTGAAAACAAAAAAGCCACTAAACCCCATTTTTCGACCAACCGTTTCTATGGTAGCTACAAGAAGTTTTCATTTGATCGGGGCGATTCCGACATATTAGCAGCGTGCAGTCAAAAGAGGACTCTGTGCAAATAGATGGTTTCATAGTACATAGTAATACAGTTGTTCGATTTTCATAAATCTTGCTGAAAATATGTGAAAGCAAAGAGAACTTATAAATACGAGGTTCGGAGACGTTTGCATAGAAAACAAAAAGTTTTTCTCACTATGGCAGCTACAGGGTTGCCCATATTCGACGGACCCATCTGGCAACGCCATAACTTTTGACAGAGATGTCAGATCGCTTAATGACATACCGCGTTTGAAGCGTCAGTCCAAGCAGATTTTTTCCATGGAACAATACACGCCACGCGAGCGCTCTGAAATAGTTGAAATTTACATTCAACAGAACAAGTCAATTGTGAAAACTCAACGTGCTTTTAAAAAATTAAAAAATGTGACCGAAATGTGTGAAATGGGACCGAAAATAAGCAAAATTGCCGTATTTACGCCACTGAAAATCCTGAAGAGATTCAAGAAGGGCCTCTTCATGACGAAAAAGTCACAGTTTGGTGCGGCGTTAGTGCGAAAACGGTCATTGGGCCGTTTTTCTTCCAAAATGAAAATGGCCATGCTGTTACCATCAACCAGGAGCGTTATCGCGACATGATGACCAATTTTGTGATGCCAATTATTCGTCGAAAGCGTATGAGGCAGTTCTGGTTTCAACAAGACGGCGCTCCACCGCACACAAGTCGCATAACAATCGATTTTCTGAAGAAATTGTTTCCGGGCCGTTTGATGTCGAAAAGTGGTGATTTGGACTGGCCACCGCGTTCGCCCGATTTGACGCCGCCTGACTTCTTCTTGTGGGGATATTTGAAGTCAAAGGTTTACGTTAACAAGCCAAGGACCGTAGAAGAGCTCAAGGACTACATTCGTGAAGAAATAGCCGCTATTCCGGCCGAAATGTTGGCGAAATCGATGGAAAATGCTGCAAAAAGGGCACAATACGCCATCAACGCCAGAGGCGGCCATTTGAGAGACATCATATTCAAAAATTGATGTAAACAAATCTACTTGGAACAAATTAAATGATTAAGATTGCCAACCGCCAAATTTTTATTTTTTTCTTTGATTTTAAAAAAAAAAATGGGTCCGTCGAATATGGGCAACCCTGTATATGCTATAGTTAACCGATCCGGCCGGTTTCGACAAATGTGCGGCATATTTGTCCAAAAAGACTTCGTGCAAAGTTTGGTTTCGATAGCTTTAAAACTGACGGGGGCGATAGCATAGAAACAGACGGACAGACGGGCATGGCTATATCAACTCAGCTCGTCACGCTGATCGAAAATACATATAGTTTATGTGGTCGGTGATGCTTCCTTCTATGCGTTACAAACATCCGGACAATTTCAATATACCCTCTCCAGGGGTATAATTAAGACACTGCTTTCCCCAAATACTCACCAACTCTTAGAATGTTATGTTAGCAACGGAGTGTTCTCTGTCCGACAAAATGAGTACACAACGGAAGAGTTCACCATTGGAGCCGGAGTGTCACAGGGTAGCGTTCTATCTTTCAATTTCTGTATGTATTGTACACTGCAGACATCTCATCCCCGACTAACAATATCCACTTTTGCGGATGACACGGCAATTCTAAGCAGATTACGAAGTCCAATTACACTGTGACACATATTTTAAAATTGATAGCGTCGAGAACAAAAATTCTGAAAGGATTCTGGATTTGGTCTGATTAGCTGCCGTTTTCTTTTTACTGACCTTTGAACTTTTCAGCTTCAGAGTAGGATTAACGATACCATATCTTGTAAACTATTTTGAATTTTGCTTTTATGTCTTTAGCAAAGTTTTTGCTCTTGGCTTGGTCTACAAAACATTATTTTGTTTGCAAATCAAAAAAATTACATCTTCATACTCAAAATTACAAAGTTGTTAAAAAAAAACAACCAAGTTTTCACCACTTTTTTACAGTTTTTCAACTTTATCTTGACACCCGTTACAAATTTGGACAAGTAACGCAGTAGAAAGTTGTAGCTTAGACCAAAATAAACAAACCGTTAGTACAAACAAACTTCATTTAATTACTCTTTCGTTAAAAAAAGTTAAAGTTAGTTAAAAGACCAAAAGCATGTAAAATTGTCATAAAAACTCGAATAAAACGAATATTATCGGTAAAATATTAAAAAAATTGAAGGGCATAGCAGAATATGCATACAAAAACTGCCCCCACTCGTATCAGCACAAAATTTAAATATGTAGGGGAGAATGGGGGGTTCTGAGCCGCTGGGGGTTGTGAGCCACTCGAATATTGGCCACAAAAAAATATATTTAAACTTTTTGTTTATGTCATGTGTCTACCAATCAGTCTACACCTTCTTTAAGTTCGTGAACCAGAACTCGACTTTTTTTTAAAAAAAAAAGTTTTTTTTTTCATTTTTGACTTGTGAATATTATACAAAATTTTTTTCGTAATGACAAAAGTAAGTATGAGGGAAATATCTTTGGTCAATTGCCTTTTTGATAGAAATATGTTTTTTTTTTGTAACAATTTCTTTTTGGTTATGTGACGTCACCAAAAAAATAGTGGAATATGGGGGGTTGTGAGCCACTTTGAAAAAAGTCGGTTTTGGCTTTCAAAGAGAATATTGCAATGACGCGCAATAAAACAGAGGAAAAACTCTCCAAAAAAGTAAAAAAAACATTGAAAAAGGCAAACAAAAGAACAGCCACACACAAAAAGTGCTCGTATATAAAAGAAAACAAGACTGATGCAGTCAATCAATTTTCACTCCTCATTGCTATTTCTTAATTCAGAATATAATAAAGAATAATGGCTTAAAAACACGAATTTTGAACTTTTAGATGGGTGGCTTACAACCCCCCACAAATTTTCGAAATGTCAAAAAATCACTTTTTTTCAATATGAAATAAAAAAAACCCAAAATTAAAAACTAGTGATACGGAAAGTTTTGTGCATCTTTTACCTAAAATACAAAATTTACAGAACGAAAACATATTGATTTTTGGCGAAGTTATGTTCGAAAAACAAAACTATGATCACAACCCCCCACTCTCCCCTATGTATGTGAATGTGTGTATTTGTTCCTTATTTAAATTCTTTCGAAAAAAATTACAGTTTGATTGGGGGTATATTAAGAACTACTAAAAATGACTCAATAGTCGTCTGTCGGCAATAGTTTGGCTACAATTTTTGATATAGGATGAGTGTTTATTTAATTAGCGTCCGATAAAATGGCTAAATGTCTCCTTTTCGTTTAAATTGCACATTGTGCAAAGTCCCGATTGGGCGGCGAAAATCCATCGCCATTCAGTTTCAAGAGACCACATCGGGCTTTAAAAATCCAAGTAATGTCTGCAACCTTTATCTCATCTGCAATATAAGTGCACTAAAAAAAAAACGACCACGCAAAACCCAGCACAAGTGGGCTCCTATTTGAACAATTTCGTTCGTAAATTATCGTTCACAAAACAAGCCCCTACGTTCACGGAAAAACACCTCTTGTTGATGAAAAATAACCTATGTTACCTAAACTGGAACATCCGTTCACAAAATATGAACGGTTGCGTTTTTGATACTTTTGTGATGAGTACGACCAGACATTGCTTAGTTTATTTGGCATAATTAACATGGATTTCCCATTTATTGGTCAAATTTTCGTTGCTCACTCTCGTCATACTACATAACATACTCTGTACACGGTGTAGAAGCTGCTATTTTTTACACTTTTTTCTCATGACTTGAGAACCGCTCATCCGATCTTTATCATTTCTTCGGCAAATTGATACATATTGCTAATGACTAACTATCTCTAGAAGGTACGAATCATCTATCTACAAAACCGTGGGAGATATGACGTTTTTTTCAAAAAGCCCGTCGCGCTTCGCTGCGCCTTTAACAGTATAGAACCAATATCAGAATCAGTTTGAAGTCAATCGTGAGAGTCAAATATTTTCCAAATTTAAAAATATTCTCTTAATTTGTTTCCGCTGTAGAGCCCAAAATCGAATCATACATACATAGGCTTGAAATCAACGTTTTATTACTTTGCTTTTTCACCGTTACGACTTTGCTGCTGCGTTCTTACCACCCCCATCCCACTAAACCCACTCCCCATCCACCTCTTACACAACTTCCACCCGTTTCCCACCCACATCCCTCCCACTTTTCGCCCACTTTTCGCCACTTACCGCCCACATCCCATCCACTTCCCGCTCACATCCCACCGCCGTCCCTCCCACATCCCACCCACTCTACACCCAATTCCCACCCACCCACTTCCCCCCAGTTCCCACTCACTTTCTACAAACTTCCCCTTCACATCCCTCCCACATCCCACCCACATCCCTCTCACTTCCCACCCACATCCCTCCCACTTCCCAACTACATCCCACCCACTTCCCGTCCCCATCCGACCCCACCCACTCCCCATCCACTTCTTACACAACTTCCACCCGTTTCCCACCTACATTCCACCTACTTCCCGCCTACATCCCACCCACTTATCACCCAATTCCCGCCCAGATATAATTCACTTTTACCCACATCCCTCCCACATCGCGTACACTTCTCCCACCCGCCTCCCACCCACCTATTCTCCCACTTCCCAGTGGGCATCCCACCGGTATTTCCAACATCGGAAATTGCAATCACTAATTATTTAGTATTTCATCCCTACAAACCGAGTTTCAAGTCAAATAGGTGAAAAATAGTTGAACCGAACCAAAAACCGAAAAATAAAATGGTTCGGTTCGGTTCACTTTAGCTAGGTATTGAGTTACTGGGGAATAATGAGCTAAATCAGCAATTAGCTTTAAAATATAACGAAAATACTTTCAAAAGCAGAGTTGTTGTAAAAAACTAAGAACATCTACCTTAATCCAACCAATCCACCCAAAATTGTAATAAGCCAAGTCGTGATTGTATTATTCTTTTGGGGGGTCAACCTACAAAATACCTTTAATTTAGATTGGGTTGAAATAGAAAATGGATATGAGTATTTCTATGGCTGGTAGGCATGCAAAATTAGGGTTGAAAAAAGGGAACCGACATAGCTCAGTAATTGTCAATTCTTTGGACAAAAGAGCTCCGACTATTTTTGAATTTGATTTCTTAGATTCTAGGAATCAAGCCTGCTATGTATTATATTAGAAGAAGGAAAAAATGTAGCTTGATGTCATTTAATGTTAATATACAACAAAATTCCAAACCATAATGAAAGCATAACGGATATTCATTCAATTCCTTAAAAAATAAAACATCGATTGTTAGCGTTTACCTAACGATTATTAAGATTATTCCCTATTATTTTGAAAATTTATTTATATGTGAAGAGCCAGATATGTCAGAGATTACTTGATCAGGTCAAAAGAAAATTGTAATTATTTGACGATTTTGATCCGCTTGGCTTTCAGTAGTCGATTTCAAACCGTGAAAGTTTCTAAACAACTCATAACATCGTCACGAAATTAGTCAAAACGAAATGAGAACGTTTAGACGGAAATTGCCGTCGAAGTTTTGAACATTCCCGATTAACTAAAAACCTAAGTCTTTGTTAATGAATAATCTGAACACTTGTATTAAAAATATTTTTCTTTAGTTAATTAAATAAATAAAGAGCGAACCGAACCGAACCGAACCATGACCGCGGTTCAGTAAGCCCCAACAACCATGCAATGAACCGAACCGGCGGTTCAAGAATTGTGAGAACCACTGAACCGAACCAGTCTTTATTTCCGAGTTGTTTGCATCCCTGCACAAAAGTAATGGGTGGAAAATCCCGGTCTGCATTTTTTTTCTCTGTGTATCATAAGTGTATACAAAATAGTGAATTATCCACATAGTGCAAACATACACATGTATTTACATACTTGTATGTGCGACTTGCAAATCGCAGCAACGTTGTATGTACATTAGACCGAACTTTTCTCCATACGATTTTCAACATGCGACGATCTTTGCACAACATAGATCAAAAAATTCTGTATATTTTATAGAAAATTTATCAAAAATCCGATATCAGATATATTGAGGTTTGATGGGCTCGAGAAGGCTTTAAAAGATACAATTTCTCCTTAATTTATCTTTGAATTGTCAATGTAGACAGATTCCTATTACAAAACTGTTGAACAAATAAATTCAATATTTCATGTCAAATTATATGTTCAAAAGTTGTTGTGATAAGCACTCTGGACTCCGGCGAATCCGGCGAATCGAGTTCAATTCGCGGTAGACCCTTAACATTTTTTTTTTATAAATAACTAAAATTTTAGTAAACACACTGTTAATATAATCTACAAGTGCATAGTTGAGTATGCCATTAATATTTTTCCTTTACAATACATATTTGTGTAGTTTAAAGGCAATAAGGATATGCCATAATCAGCAATAATCATTAATTTGGTGCCGTCCGATTGTGTTGCTGAATCAATTGTACGACATGTTGAAATAATTTTTGTTTACAATTTTCACAAAATTTTTGTCTGCCTACTATGACGTTTCTAGCAGATCAAAAACAAAATTAGGGGAAATTGGAAGTTTTAAGGCCTTGTCGACGCCATCAACCCGTAAAATATTTTATTTTAAATTTTTGATATGTTTTTGCAAAGAACTAGAACATGTGTTAATTTTTAATATAAGGCAGGTACGGACTAGTGTACATTCGTGCAAAAATTTGTGGCTCCATCTCTTATAGTCTCTGAGATCGACGCGTTCATACAGAGAGAGAGAGAGAGAGACAGTTTCTCGCTGTTAAAAGATGGAGGAGGGGGAATTTTCCAAATCTGAAACGAATTCGATCTGGGTACATGCAAAAATTTGTGGCTAAATTATAGTCTGAGATGCACGCGTCCATACAGACAGAGAGACGGACATGGCTAAATCGACTTGGCTGTAGATGCTGATCAAGAATATACATACTTTATATGGTCGGAGATGCTTCCTTCAGGCTGTTAAATATGTACATTTGCACAACTTTATGATCCCATTTACCGATTTTTAATGTGTGCAGGTTATAAAAACAATTTTTTGTTTGGTACTAGTTACAATTTCTCTCAAAGGTAGCTTAAGCGCCGGAAGAATCGAATCACTCATTTCGGAACGGAACCAGTAAGTATAATTTAACTGAAGCTGCCCTCGCACGATTGGCGATGAGAAAGCTCTGAAAAGCTTTGCCAGAGCTTTGCCTTGGTCTCACTTAGGTTGGCAGCTCTGGCTGCACTTGCCCATGCAACTTGTTGCGCCGGTTTGTTTAGTCGTTGCTTACATCCCGTGCCGATCGTTGCTCTCCACAGCAACACCTTCTCCACTTGCAGGTGGGTTTTGTGGCTTGTGTATTTGTTGCTTTTATCTCTTTACGTGGGCGCGCGTTAAGTATTTATTTATAAAATTGTACGCATAGTTGAGCGAGTTGTAATTAATTGGCTGGCCAATTGTACACAAATCTCCCACCCCTTTCGCGGGCAAATCATTAATCGTCCTTCCAATTTCTTATTGTGTTCAGTGCGAGAACCGGTTTGTTGTTGTTAAAAATTTGTAAAATTTAGATGACTTAAACTTGAAACCAGAGAGACACACCCTAGTTACTTACACACTCGACTACAATTTGCATAATGACGACATTTGTTGTGTTGTATTATCTTGCAAGTCTCATATCTAATTAAAACAAACACCTTAGTCAGACCTTAGATAGACGGCTAAGACCTTCAGTTGAAAGCGATCAAGCTGCCTTTTTTGGTTAATGATTTTGAAAACAGTTCCAAATTAGTAGTATAAATGTTTGTCACGCATTTCTCAATGCAAAAATTTCTTGAAGTGAAATTTCAATGCAATAAAACGCTTCCAAAGAAAGCAAAACCAATTTCAAGGCATGTTGTGGTATCTACAAAATTGAAAACTAGGAATGCATATAAATATGAGTAATATATCGGTATATGATTTGTTATCAAGACTTGAAGAAGTTAACTAGGAACATTTTGTCGCTTTTATTTCACTAACATCATGATTCACTCAGCAGATCCATGTCTATTTCCAATTTGATTTGTGAATCCGACCAAAACTTATTATTTCTCCTCCATTCTTAGAAACTAGGAATGAGAAATTACACTTAAAACGCACATAGGTTTTGTTAATTAATTTTTTAAAATTGAACCAAAAAATGTGAAAATACTTCATGTAAATATTTTGGTAGTTCAAAATGTCTATTGTTTGGGGCCTGATAAGTCACGTGCTTAAGTTTGTTTTTGATTTCACTGAACATTTTCAATTGTATATTTTTTAAAGTGAGACTTACACAAATTGCTCAGTTGTTCAGTTGCTCAGATGATGTTGTTCAGTTGCTCACTTGTTGAATTGAAATTGAAGACATACTTAAATACTAAGTTTAATCTTAGTATGTATTTTTCATCGCTGAATTCAAATCAATTGTTATTAAATCACCAACACGTCAGGCTCAAGAGATATTTGGGTAAACGTGTGTTGAGCGAGATTTGAGGCCTAGTTCACATGCTCAAAATAATTTGCACAAACTGTCATGGAGAAGTTTTACAAATATTGGGCTGATCGAAATCTTGAATACAAAAAAAAAAAAATTAACTCATATTATAATTTAAATGATACTGAAAATAGAAGGTAGTGCAATGCGTCGGTTGTCAAAAAATATATTCCATTAATGGAATCACAATTGTGTCGACACAGACGCACATTTTAGTATTTGGTGACATTTTTTAAAATGTGTGCTGCGGTAACCAAAATGAACAATTAAATTTAAAACAAGTGAGAAAGTCGGTCAAGCCCGACTATAACATACTCGGTACCCGGTGTGGAAGCTGAATGCAGCACTGTCGCTGTGCTCATCTCTAAGTTTTTCTCTCTCTCTCTTTGATGGATGCAATGCGGTGTTGGTTGCGGGTGCGGGGAAGGGGGGCTTTTTTTACTCTTTTTATACCCTTGCAAAAGGGTATTATAATTTTGCCCAGAAGTTTGCAACGCATAGAAATATTCATTTGCGACCGTATAAACTATATATATTCTTGATCAGGGTGACGAGTTGAGTCGATTGAGCTTTGTCCGTCCGTCTGTCTGTCCGTCTGTCTGTCTGTTTCTACGCAAACTAGTCTCTCAGTTTTAAAGCTATCGAGCTGAAACTTTGCACAGAGTCTTCTTTTTACTGCACACTGCTAATATGTCGGAACCGATCGGATCGAATGACTATATCTTATAGCTGCCATAGGAACTATCGGTCGAAAAGTGGGTTTTAATGAGAAAAACTTTTTTGTTTTTAATGTTAACGTGTCTCACATCAGCGATTATGAATATTATACGCTTTTATACAGATTTGGAAGTTTTGGTCAAAATCGGATGACTATATCTTATAGCTGCCATAGGAACTATCGGTCGAAAAGTGGGTTTTATGAACTTTTTGTTTTTAATGTAACGTTCTCTCTTCAGCGATTATTATTATACTTACACAGTTTGAGTTTTTGTCACGGAAGTGGGTTTTATTTAGAAAAATAGTTTGTTTTAATGCTGGCATTCTTAAACTCTGATGTATTAAAACATTTGCAAGGGTATAAAAACTTCGGCAAAGACGAAGTTAGCTTGGCCTTCTCGTTTTCTCATAACTTGAGAACCGCTCATCCGATCTTTATCATTTCTTTGGCAAATTGTTACATATTGCTAATGACTAACTATTTATAAAAGGTACGGTAGGTCATCTATCTACAAAACTGACGTTTTTTCAAAATTGAGTGGGCGGGAGAGGGCGTGGCAAAAATTAAAAATAAACTTTATCTGCCTGCAAGCATAAGAAGCATTTGTCCCATACATGTCCAACCTCTATCTCTTCTGTTCTGTTTTTTCATACGGACGGACAGACGGACATGGCTAGTATAAATATGGCTAGTAATATAAGAGTATACAAAGAATTCCAATTCTTTACATAAGACTTCTTTTTCAAATGACAAAATACAAAGGTATCCGAAATGGAGCAAGTGTTTGCACTACCTTGTTTCAAAGATTTATAGATATTATATGTAGTGTCTTTGCTTGTGTTTGTTAATCCTGCTACTCCAACAAATTTCATTACACCATATATATGTATACACCACCAAAAGCGCCCAGACGGCGCGCCGGCGTCGTCTTCTTCAACACTTTCCTGGATTTTCCTTTAACTTACATCATTATGCTATTATTTTTTTTTAAATTAAATATCAAAATTGATTTAAAAACGTCCCAGCAATAAAGTTTAAATTTAACGGATTAAGCATCACAAATTTGCCAGTTTGTTTTTACACGTGACTTGCAAAAACAAACTCACCTAATGTAAGAGTGTTCATATTGTGTTCAGACAACAAGCAATCTTTTCGAAAACCTCGTCACGTATTTTTG
The DNA here is from genome assembly GCA_018904235.1 of Lordiphosa stackelbergi. Lineage (NCBI taxonomy): Eukaryota > Metazoa > Arthropoda > Insecta > Diptera > Drosophilidae > Lordiphosa > Lordiphosa stackelbergi. Next base: position 122,237 of record JAEIFU010000516.1, read on the forward strand.
GCAACAGTTCTCAACATTTTCCGCAACGGCGGAGCTATCGTTGTTTTTGTTCTGTCGTACAACTGGTTCCATTGCCGCCGAGTGCTTGCTTTTGAGGTGACGGCTAAGATTGCTTTGTGAGTTGAAACTAAAAGTAACGCTGAAGTATTTACATTTCTCCTTTTTATGCACTTGCTCAAAGGTTTGCAACGCATAAAAGAAATCATCTCCGACCACATAAAAAATCGAAATTCTTGATCACCAGGACGAGCCGAGTCGATTGAGCTCTGTCCGTCCGTTCTTCTATTTCTACGCGAACTAGTCCCTGAGTGTTGAAGCTATCGAGCTGAAATTTTGCACAGAGTCTTCTTTTGACTGCACGCTGCTAATATTTAGGAACCGGATCGTATGACTTCTTCTTGTAACTGCCATAGAAAAGATCGTTCGGAAAATCGTTTTTTTTTTGTTTTCAATATTAGCGCTCTTAAACTAGGTCATGGTTAATATAATATGTTTTTAGCAAGCTTTTTCAAGTTTATTGAAACTTCGGCACAGACGAAATTAGCTTTTCTTCCTGGTTATTATCCATTTCGGTGAAATGGTTCTAAATACCGTGGTGATTTCTAATCCGTTCGATTTAAATCTACTTGAATGTAAACAATCGATTTTAATACACTGAGCATACTGTAACCGAGCATATTTGTGGCACTTCCCATATACAGGGCAAACAGTATTGATCAGAAAGGCAGGCTAAAGTCACTAGAGATTTTGATGACGCCCCATATATAAGTCTCCAAAAATACTCAATTTAATAAAATGTTTCTCAATTCCTGATAAGATTACCCTTATTTTATGACTCATTTTCGTTATTTTTCGTCTGCAGTTAAGGCTTTATCATGGTCCTTTTTTATTATGATTCAAAGTTACAGAAAATAAGAAAATACATAAATCACTCACCTTCAACCTTCAGCACTCATATTAATTTCTGAACTGAGGAAATATGTGCTTAGGCTTAAGCAAATATTTAAAAGACAGGTATAGGAAAGGAACTTAACGGGCTATCCCGTCAGGTAACTTTGAACTTACTAATCGCCGTCGGACAGTTCGTGTTTCCAATTCCGCTTGTAATCGTTTTTGATGATTTAAAAGGGCCAAGGTAAGCCAATAACGCAGTACGATTATCGGTTGCTAATGATGATTTCTTGCGTCTTCTGCTGATTTTACGGCATAACAAAGTTCTGAATCAGTCCAATTTATGTGGTTTGTAACTTTTTCCTTGTTTTTGGAGCTTATGAAACTAGTCTTCTCTTTTCCGCATTGCAGTGATGTTCCCAAACGATCCAATATTAATTTAAATCCCAGTTAAGCCTTTATTACAGTAAACCTTTTCAATATCTTAAGTTTTGCAAACAAAATCAATCGAGAAATTCAGGTTTTCTTAATTTTGTGCAACACGCACGTACAAGGGCGTAGCCGTCAACTGCTCCTACAGGTACAGAGTATATTGCAGTAGGGCTAAACCGATTTTCTTACTTGTTTTTTGCTTCTCATATGATATCTCAATATAAGTGTAAATACTGCT